>JABUQX010116350.1:17500-30000 GCA_015478945.1 Trachelipus rathkii | reverse complement strand
CTTTTGCAATAAGAATATTTCTACTTAAAATAAAGCAAAGATATGTCAATTTTTTGTACATAATAGTCTCATAAATTAAATACTAGAAAGCTGTGTGGAGCATTTTTGCTGAGTAAAGGAGAAACTTCAAATAATTACAAAAGGCTCAACCATAAACAATCCTCGTGATCGTACACTTGTGAAGGACGAAATGCTTTAAAGTTTCATTTCAAACTTTTTTTCGACATCCTTATTTACAAACACTATTATTTAATATATATGCATATTACCTCTATATTATATATATAACTAATAATATATATAATTATTAATTATATATAATATATATATATATATAGTTATAGTATATATATACTACGTAATAGGTGAATTAAATAATTTAATACGTATAACATATATATTATTGAGTATATATAATAATCATATATATTAACTTATATATAAATTATCTCAATTTTTTTTTTTACATCATACGTCTAAATATATTATACTATATATATATATAATATATATATATAATATATATTATATATTATATATAAATAATATATAATATATTTACTCATTATGTAGATAACATTGAATTATATATAACATATACTATATATATTATAATTTATATATTTATATTTTTATATATATAGAATATATATTATATATTAATAACGTATATTTAATAATTATTTAATAATATTGTATATTTTCATATATAATATATATATAATAATAATAATATGAAAAATATAAATAGTACTTATATAGGTATATATATAAAAACGATCCTATATATTTTAGCATATTATTTCTATTATAATTAATATATTATAATTTTGATTCTTGTTATATATATATATATAGTAGGGATTGATAAAGAATGACGGTCCGATATATATAATAAAATTAGATTCACGTTTATATTATATACAAGTCACTAAAACGATATTTAACATTATGATAATTAATATTTATCAATGTTTCATTTTATATTTTACGAGAATGTTTTAATAACCATATTGATGACGTCATAATATTACGAATATTATATTATATATATATATCACAATGATATAAGAAGAATAAAGTTTTTAAAACAAAATTTGCTGTTACTTTATAATTAACAATTTCTCAGTTTGTTATTTTATATCAATGGTATCCAGAAGCGGCTCGCTATTCCGCATTAATGTGCGGCATATAATACTTTATATCTAATATAGTGTTTCCGATTTTTCGCGTTCAATTACTTTAATTAATTACTCAATTTTTGCTCTATCCTCAAGGCATGGTAAATCTTATGTAATCAAGATAAGTAATAAATTAATAGCATTGAGTTTCTGTTCTCAATTAAAAGGTCTTCGTTGAAATTCAGGCAAATTGAATTATGTAAAATTAATTATAATTTATTAAAATAATAATTCTCAATGGTCTTGTGTCGCAATCAATTCGTTTTCAATGAATATAAATCGGTCCTTGTGACACCAAACTATTTCATAGTAATTTTCGATTTACAACTTCTAAAGTCCGTACTTAAAGACGAACGAGGAAGATTTTTAGGTCCTCTCTCTCTCTCCTCTCTTCTCTCTTCTCTCTCGAATGAATGATCTCTTCTATCCTCTATATCTCTCTCTCTCTCTCTCTCTCCTCTCGTCTTCTCTGTCTTCTCTCTTCTCTCTCTCTCTCTCGATCAATCATCTCTCTCTCTCTCTCTTCCTCTCTCTCGCTCTCTCTCCTTATATATGTATATAATATATATATAACTAATATCATACTGCTATAATACTATATATATATATACATAATAAAATATTATATAAATATGTATCATCACCTAATAATAGAGAAGAGTTGGAGTTATATAGTAATAAATAAAATATGTGTAATATTAAATATATATTAATATAATATATTTCTCACTTCAACAACATTTTTTTCACCTAATTTATCTCTTACCCTGTTGTCTCTTCCAATAGCATTGTACTGAGATCTGAGTATTTCTGCTGAAACTCCTATCTATTCTTATACTTTTCCACGCGTTCCGAGTAAAGTTCTTTGTGAGAAGTTTCACACAATTTAAAAAAACGAAAACAATCTTCACAAATATATAAATACGGGCGTTCAAACAAAGGTATTATAGTACTCTGAAGTAATTTTTATTATTTTTTCATCTGCGAAGTGAAGAGACAGCTTATAAAATTCCGAGGTGTCATATATATACAGTAAAGAATGTCTAAAAAGAGTTAAGACGAGTGATTCCATATTGACTTAGATGAGGCATTTGATATATTATTTCTCCTTATGATCAACTGATTTGAATGACTATAGAGTTTCGCTACATTAGAAGTGGCTATATATTAGTATAAGGACACTCATTCACAATAGGTACCTAAATATTCTCTAATACATTAGAGACAAGTAAGTGAGGCCATTGTTTCGTTTTATATCAAAGTAAGTCACTTAAAACTATAGATAATATTAACGCAAACCGAGGAGAGCAAAAGAGTAGACACAGCAAGCCAGTAAATAAAAAAAGGTTCACTTCAAAAAGATGACCTGCAAACCGAAAAGGTCACCTGTGAGGCAATACAATATTCTTTTCTAATTCTCATATATTCTATCAATACTATGTAATCTAATATATTAACGCTAAGACTTACATTAGCAGTGACCCGACCTATTTTAAATTGATAGAATAAGACCCTGATAAATTATAGTATGTCATAATACCCCTATAGTTATTAGGTACGTATATTATAGGGAAGTCGATTAGTAGTGTAATTTTAAGAAGGTGCTTAAGGATGCTTCTTCTATGATGAGAGCCCCCCGCCCCCCCGTTTCTAGTCACCTTTTCTAGCATGACATTCCTACGTCATAGCAAATCTGAGGCCACTATAATTGGTGTCTATTCCTATGTTTAATAGGTACTAGGGATTCGATTGGTTATATGAATTTGTAGTACTATGACATGCTTCTTACTTAATCGAGTTATTAACTCCACCAACCTATATACTACACTTTATTCTTAAAGCAATTATTCTAAGCATGTCATGTCCCTATACGTCATAGAATATACCAAATAATTGGTGGTCTATTACCCTTATGTTAATAATGTTATGTGGAATAACGATTTAGGTGTATATGATAAAGGTGTTAGGTTGGTTCCTTCTACGAATAGTTAGTACCCACGCTACCTTTATCTACCCTTCTAGTGCGTATATCGTATATGACGAATATACGCGCACTGAATACTTTGGATATATCGATATTTAGTAACAATTAATTCACGATCACTGCTGTGGAACACGTCTACGAGAGATTCCTGTGGAATTTGTAACATGACGAGAATCGCTCTTCACGTTCCTCAACAAGTGAGTATTGGTATCTAATAGAATTATTACCACTACTAACACCCTAGATTTCCGCGTTACGTATAACCCCTTTTGTGCACTAATACAATCCTGTGCGCCAACATTTTTTTGTTCTTTTGAGAGTGCTAATGAGCCAGTATGCTACGTATGTATTTGACCTATATAGTATGTTTTGAGGTATGCCGAGTCGATGCACCGCTATTACCTAATAATGAGGTGGTGTTATTCAACCGTTGCGTTATTATTTTATTAGTAAAGGCACCTAATAATGCCAGTTTTTCGTAAATGGCTTAACCTCTTTATCGATTTCAAAACCTAGTGATGAGGGGTGTTCAAACAGGTGGTAAAATGTCTCAAAAATGAGATTCCGCGTAGTTATTTCCCGACACTAGAGTCCCCATGCTACCAGCCGGGGGTCATTTTATAATTGGTATCGATACGACACAAATGTCATATACCTTAGCAAAAAGATGGTATGTTATAAGACACTATCGTATACTTCTTCAATACATTGGCATGACCTTACTTTCATTAATGTACTAACCATTGTTTTGCATACAAGTATTCCAGCCGGGTTCAGCTCTAAAAGGGGGTGGGAGGTCCTCCGACGGCCGCTTAGGGAACATTCACAAGAAATGGAACCTCTCGAACGGAAGGTGTGAAATTGGTCGAGTGTTATGAGAACTCCATCTTCATGAGAAATGAAATACGTTAATTGCTCTATGCTCTATATAATTAATCTGGCGAACTATATGGGGCCGGAGCCGGAGCCGGAGCCGGAAGCCGGAAGCTGATGTCCGCGGTCAGGAGTTGGGAACATGTCTACTGGATCCAACGGGGGCCACGATAATTGAGACAACATGAGGTGTCTACATCTACTGTTTTCATAAGGTGTAAATCATTTTTGGGGGGTTTCAGAACCCCAACATACACGGAGTCTTGACTATAGGTCCCCACCCCCCCCTTTAAAGGGGCCCCTCTAAAAAAGAAGAAAAAGCTTAGAAGAAGACGAAGTAAGATGGATGTAGGAAAAAGAAGAAGAAGGAAAAAGAAGAAGTCTCGCATGGCGATCAAATGAGTGACTTGTATGTGTAGGTACCGAGAGAGAGACACCCGGGTGGAGCCTGGTACGAGGTGCCAATTAGAACGCATCTGACTGTGTGATACTATCTGACGTGTGTGAAACTGTACTATATGCTCTTTTCTAATCACATCACCCGATGCTCAATGTGGTTTTGTTAGGTTCCGGAAAAAATACTACGTTCAGCTAATGAGTGTGAGAACCATCTTTTCTTGGGGTTTCTACCTCGACATAGATACAAGGTATCAGAACAAAGCGGTGAGGAGACCCGTATGGCTGAATCCACGGGAGATTGGTCTAAGCAGTACTCTTCAGCAAACGATAGCAGGGTGGCAAGACCGATACGCGCCGTCCCGCCCCGCGCCCCTCCCAGGAGCGCCCCCGGTCAGAAACGCCGGCGGGCGCCCCACTAGCGATCGCAATGTATTGAGCTGCGATCTAGCGCGAACGTAAATATATTTCGTACGTTGTGACGCTCTTTGTACACGTTTTTTTTTTTTGAGAGTAAGTGTTTAACATCACTATTATGTTATTTCTTTTTCTATATGTTAAAATATCAAGTATTTCGTCTGTTATCTATGAGACATCTAATTATTTTAATCACCTGTTAGTAACACCTTTCTTACCAATATTTTATATATGTGTATATATACAAACCCTTGTTCATTGTTAAATTTTTGTAATAAAAAATGTTTTTTTTTCGACACCTAAAGCGTCATTAACCTCATATGGGCAGGCAGATCATGGCACGTAGCGGCGAGAGAGTCAGCCCCCAGTAGGACCCTCTCGGCTCACCCTTCTGGCATGCGCTTTGTCTTTTACGGCTTTAATCGCCTTACTTAGGCTTTACTGTTTCAAGTCCTTTCCGAAACACACATTCTGTGTGTTCATTTTTTGGTTAACTTTGGAAAATATATATATATATATATATATATTGTATACTATAACAATAAATACTAGGCAGGGTTAGTAGTATAATATTATTATCTCACTATATATCACCAGCCTATTATATATATACTATATATATACGGGGAGGGTCTCTACTATATGAGTAGTAATATATCATCATCCATAGCACTCTTATGGTATTTGGTGTCGCGGGGGTTCTATACTCATACCGTACACACTTATACACTTAATATATATACGTAGGGAGTTAATTAGGGAATAAATATATAACGTCCCATACCATATTGTTCCTCATATATACTGTACTATAAGGTACTATTTTTACGTAAGACCACTAAGTACCTATATATTATATAGGGTCCGTGATAATATAATTAATATATTATCCAATAGAGATTTACATTATATCGTACCGAACATTATGAAGAGTATAGGACGTGTATGTAAATTATATGTTCCGTGTCCTGCTAACTTGTTTGAGTATCAGGACCCACAGGATGTCAGGAAAACACTTTCTGATATTAAACATATTAAGAGAGATGGAAATTTATGAATCCAGAAACCTAAATAAAATATAAAATATGGTTAGTTACAATGTTTATCGGAAAAATTATTGCTAAGAATATTATATAAGAATGTAATTCAATTCATGATAAAGGAAATCTAACGACATATGATAAAAATATGAGTTGGATAAGTGAATGGTCCATAAAATCATTGTATTAGATGAATTAATGCATAAGTTAAATGAAGAAATAGCTGAAACGTTTTCTGCAACCTCCCCATCATTATTAAATATCTTGTATATTTTATCAATAGCAACTCAATTTTTTATTATCAGAATATAAGTATATGAGAGATATATATCTTTACAATCCACAATTATTCTACTAACTCTTCGACAGAGAAGAGTAACATGAATCAGAATTCAATATGTATATTATAGCTCTCTCAAATTGTTTCCATCCAACGTAAAGACTCGATCTTCAAGGTATATAAAAAATGAAGTTTACATCTATGTCCGTCACGTATTTAAATGTTGAATCTTCACGACCGTCACAAGTTTTACGTAACGCGAAAATCCTGACATGTTGAGTATACCCTAAAAACACGTTTGACGTAGTTTCTAGCTCGCGCACATAAACGATTTCATCCAATTCGAGAGATTGACAACTGATATTCAACAATAGAAAAATGTAGTTATACTTCTAAGTTGTTAACCTTGTAATCTTTACGCGTCTTTAATACAAAAGTTGAAGACCTGAAAACTAGAGAAAAACGGTAACTGAATCTGTAATGATGAAAAATTAACGGAGTTCGATGGAGGCAGTATAACAGAAGGGAGGGTATGTGGATAAATCGAAGGTTTTGCCGTCCTATAATAATCTTATAAAAAGTATGAAGATGTTTCTCCTTATTATAAACTCACAATACCTTCAAGAGGTGAAGCTTCGCGTCATAGAAGCATCATTAAAAAACTCTTCTACAATATAAAAATATATCATTGCTTAAAACAATGTAGTTTTTCTGCAAAAACAAGTGGAGTGTTACTATCCGTTACTTTTTTCCGTGTACTCCTTAATAATATATATATATATATAATATATAATTATTTATTATATATAATATATATTATATAATATATTATATATATATATATATATATATATATATATATATATATATAAAATATATTATATATATATTATATTATATATATAATATATATATTATTATATATATATATATATATATATATATATATATATATTATATATATATTATATATATATATATATATATATTATATATATATATTGTATCCTATATACGTATATATAGGCCTTATAGCCTAACTTTCATATTAGGACATATTACGTAGTATTTATATACATATTATATATATATAAGATTTAATTTTATATATAATATAATAATCTATTTCTTTTAATGGTTATTAAACGTAGATAACGATTTTATATATATATTAGTGACGTATCGGATGTCAAATATATATACTACTCATTATCTTTTATCTCTATATATATATGTATATCGGTCTATATATACTTCATCATATATTATATATCTATATCTATATAACTCTATATCTATCTATATATCTATAATATAATATATATTATATATAATATTTATATATATAATATTATTAATATATTATGTATATATATAGTCATATATATATATTATATATAATATATATATATATATTATATATATATAATATATTATATATAATATAATATATATATATATTAATATAATATTATATATATTATAATATATAATATATATATATATTATATATATTATATATATATTATTAATTAATATATATATATATATATAATAATATCTTAATATATATATATATATATAATATATTATATATATTATATATATATATATTAATATTAATTATATAAGCTATATATATATATTATATATATATTAATATATATATTATATTAATATTAATTATATATATATATATATATTATATTATATATATATAATATATTATATATTATTAATATATATATATATATTATATAATATATATTAAGTTAATATATATTATATTAATTCAATATATAATAATTATATATTAATATATATATATATATATATATATTAATATATTATATATATTAATATATTATATATATATATATATAAATATTAGCTATTAATATATAATAGTATATATATTATATTAATATATTAATTAATAATATATGGTAATAGCTGAGATTAGCGTAGTTTGAACAAAAATATCGATTTTTCACATTAATAATCGAGTTATTATATCTTTCGAGTCCCCATGTAAGAGGATCACTAAAAAAAATAGCGTGGCATCTCTCTCATAATATATATACAATACTTAATGGTATATATCAAAATTTTATTATGTTTAAATTCGGTTAGGGACTCATTAAGTTTAGGTTATAATAATGTATTGTTAAGCACATATAATCAAGTAATAATTTGTATCTACTTATCGAGAAACTATCATATCCATTACTGATTTTTCAATCGGCAAAAATAAAAATTATTTATTAAATAAGAATATTAAAGTTGTTTTATAAAATATATATCATGAGAGTAATTGTTGATCAATTTTTTTATTAAAATGTGGCTTACTGATGATTTACCTCCGCACATATCAAAAATATCGATTATTATTAAAAAATATACATCGATTTTATTTATAAGACAACCTATATATATCTCAACTATTTTGTCAATATATATTAAGTAATATATATATAATAGCACTATATTATAATATTATTCATTTCTAAATATTAATGTCTTTATATATATATATATATATATATATATAATATAATATATGAGTTACAGAAAAATATATATATTATATATTAAATAATATACAAATATCTATATATATTTTCTATATTATTTTGTTATGATTTATAATTTTAACTACGTTTGGTATATTCAATCATAATAAGTTATATATATATAATACATATTATATACTTATAGTATAGAGTTCAAATATAATCTTAATCCTAAGTTAGTTTATATAATATAAATAATAAACAGATATATAAATAAATGAATAGTAAATTATTAATTTTATATTATTATCTGATTAATATAATATAAATATATATAATCTAGTAGTATATAAAAAATTAATCAGATAAACAAACAATCGATAAGTGGATTTATACTATATACTCATAAAATACTAAAATCATATATATAGAGCTATTAATATATGAATAATATCTAAGTTACAATTTTTATTTTTTAAAGATTTAATTTTTATTCATATTAAATTTTTATATTATAAATCCTAGTATATAGCATATAATATATTAACAAGCTAATATTGATCTCGAGTATAAATATGTATATGTTAGAAACTTCAAAGTAGTTGATCTGAATTTATATTAACCAATTTATATTTAGTTAATTTAAGTTAATTATTTTGTATATCTTTTAAATTAACAGATATAGTTATACTGATATATATATATAATATTGATTATATAAATGATTATTTATATACATCATATATATCTCTATCAAGAATGGAGAAACATATACAACTCTGAGAATTTTATCACAGTAACTAATGGATATGAATTTTCTTTTGGTATCATGCACCAATGTGGCAACGAACTGTAGAACCAAATTATATATTAAAAAATATTATAAAAGTTCAAAAGGAACAAATTCTTTGAAATAGTGGGTTGATTGATATTATAAATCACTATATACCATGCATAATTACTTTCTTTTAAAAATGTTAAAGCAATTTAAAGAACTATATTTACAATATAACAATACTAGTCAAGAAGTATTATCCATTTTAGAATATGTAAGGAAAATATATATTGTTCATTCCATTAACATATATTAATATATAAATCATATAAATATATAATATATAAAAGATAATTTGAATTAATTATAGTATAAAAATTATAAAGTATTTTTCGTCAGAATCTGTTGAACTCTAACTATTACCATTTCCTATTAAGGGTACTTAATATTTATTATAATATATAGTATTTATATATATATATAGAATTTATTATAATAGCCTACAGTACAATACTAACCTATATGATATAATAACTTCTCACAGTTCTCATATTATATTATATATTATATTATATATATATTATATATATATATATATATATATATATACAGCCCAATTTTTATTGCACACTTAATATATATTAGCAATTAGATTTGCGTGCAGGCACTCGTGAGGCAATATTATTGGCATTTAATTCAATATAGGGTATATTATTACAATATATATATAATAACAGCTTATATATATATATATATATATAGGTATATATTAATATATATATATATATATATATATATTAATATAAAATAGAATAAGATTAACATTTACCTGCTTTAAACTGGCTTGTACACTGCTATAGGGTCAATAACGTACATGAGCATCCTTTATGACGATTATAATAAAATGAATTCCTTCACAAACTTAGATGCTTTCAATTTAAAGCTTTTAATAAATCATTATATTAACACAGTTACAACATCACAGATAGAAAGGTTAAAAACAATATAGGAATTAAAAACTATTAAAGCTCATAAATTTGTACAAGAGAATATATTGTTCACTCAATCCAAATATATAGAGACCTCTTATAAACAAAGTTATAATGTAAAATAAATAAACATAAAATAAATAATAAAAATAATAACAATATATCACACCTGTAGTCGCTAAAAATATACATATTTACAATAAGTTGTAACAAAATATAACTAAATCCTCTCACAGATACATAAAATAATAAAAATCAACAAAAGGAAATTCTCTGTCATAGATTATTTGAGAATATAGGTAATTAATTTATATACGACTATACGAAGAAAATATACAAGATGTTGTTATAAGATGATTAAATGGATAAGTGAAAATGTTGTAAGTTTTTATTATCAATGAACACGATATCTTAAAAAATAAATGACACACACTACGTACGTTTAGTAATGAACGAGAGGACTTCCCTAATAGTATGACGTTATACAAAAATATATATATTTATAACTATAGGAGAACAGTAAAGCAGTAATTGCGTTTATCGTAGGAAGCTAGGAGCCACATGTATTACATTATTTTCTAAATGATTATGTGTTGAGATTGTGTAGGTTGCTCTTGTTTCACTATTGCTATGGCTTACCGAAGATGTCAACGCCTGACACGAGATTACGCATTATGTCATATGGTGTGCAAAGTGGTGCCCAACCTCTTTAATCTGATGTAATCTGAGTTCAAATTATAAGTAGCATTTATAAAATAGGTAATAGGCAGAGAAACTAATTAATACACTTTAATAATATATATATTATATATTATATATATATATATATATATATAATATATATATATATTATATGATATACCTTTGTGTAAATATTTATTTTATTCATAATTTATATTAGTAAATAAAAAATAATAAGATGAATATATATATTGATTTATATTATAACGAATATAATCAAAGATTTACAATACCTAATAAATTGGTGTGATGTTTGTTATTGGTTGGTATAATATAAATAATTCACACAGTACACACTTATTCTTTGGCTCCCACTCTCATGAAGCATGAGGGGTGGAGCGCAGACTGTGGTAAAGGTGCTTACAGTCACCAGAACAGAAACGT
The DNA here is from genome assembly GCA_015478945.1 of Trachelipus rathkii. Lineage (NCBI taxonomy): Eukaryota > Metazoa > Arthropoda > Malacostraca > Isopoda > Trachelipodidae > Trachelipus > Trachelipus rathkii. Next base: position 18,427 of record JABUQX010116350.1, on the reverse strand, counting down.
AATGTATGAATATTGAAAATACAGGATAATACTAGGCTCAGTACCGAAAAGAAAAGCTCATTGCAAGCAGACTACCATAAGGAAAAATCGACGCACTCCTATTTCTAGATAATAGGCCTCTCATAAGTGTCATAACAATCTACTTAAGCTTACACGGCGACCAAATTTCGAGAGTAATGGAAAACCACTTGCACTTTGAGAGATTATATCGTAATGTGGGGTTCATCCTTAGCACAACTAAGCCACAATCTTCCCCCTCTGACAAGACTCACTACCATATAGCAAGTCTCTATTAAATAGACACTCCTTCATTCTCGCTTTCTGACAAACATCACCATATCTCTACCTTGTTTTATTCTCCAGCATTCCGTTGAGAGGACTCATCCATTTTTATCATTCTTAGATCTGCAGTCGAATCACGATTTTCTACACTGAGACATACTTTCAACATGACTTCACAAGACCATTCTTTGACGTACTTATCTATTTATATTACGTACTAAATTCATTTACCCTCTAATCTTTTCAAGAACACCGACACAAGCTTCTAATAGTTTATGCGAAGTCTTCATTTGATCAATTAACACTACTCCACACCTAACATACCTAACATTCGCATTTTCGAGAGACTACTGAGTTGTTATTTAGATTAATATTAAGAACGATCTATTTTCAGAGAGATAATAAGTATCCTAAAGCCACATCCCGAACTGATCTAAGAGAGTTAACATGACTAGGTATAATCAACATACTGCATACATATATGCACACAGACCACGGGAGTAGCGAGCTCAATGACTTATAGTAGGCAACTTGTACATCCACTCGATTTAAACTGATTTAAAATTAGAAATTATCACGGAAACAACCATACAGCCTAATTGAAACCGAACTTTCTTACTACACTCTGCATCATCCGTTCTCTTA
>JABUQX010116350.1:0-5000 GCA_015478945.1 Trachelipus rathkii | reverse complement strand
TCTAATAAAAAAAAACAAGACATATTTTGAAATTAATTAAAAAATATTGTCATGGAATACATCCGTCTGGACGTTAAAATCACTGCTACAAAAGATATCTTTATATCTTTTTAATCTTTCTTTCGGAAAACTATCTCAACTTATTTTAAACTTCTTATTTAAAAGAAAACTTCTTTAATAGATAAAAATCATGGTAAACATTATGAATCATGGTAAATGTTACGGCTTACCGCCTAAATATCCAAAGACAAAACTCGGGAAAGGGCTTCTAAGGGGTAATACCGGGGAATATTTTTCACCCAATCTAACTTCCCTTAAAAGGACCTAACCTTTTGAGTGTGGTAATTTAATCATCTGACAGGGAGATGAACCATCTTCAGTCTTTCAGGGACAATAACATTTAACCAACCCATGAATTAAATCTATTATACCTATACGTATATCCATATATATATTATAATATATAAATTATATATATATATATTATATATATATATATATATATATATATATATATATATATATACATATATATTATATATATATATATATATATATATATATATATATATATATATATATATATATATATATATATATATATAATATATATATATATATACTATATATATATATATATATACTATATATATATATATATATATATTTTTCCTGGTTATCTCTTTCTTATTACTGATAGCGCCCACTAAGGCGATTTGCTTGTAGTGCTCTCTCTGCTCGGAGACACTTTTAACCCTTTTTCCCTAGGTACTGTCACCTAGATACTCTTGAGCACGTTTGCTCCTCTACTCTTAGTACTTTTACCTAGGCTATTCCATCCGGTCTTTTCCCTTTTCTTATAGGTTAACTTGAAAAAATGATTTGCAGACAACTGGTCGGCAAAAATACTTTATATAAATATATAAACTATTGTTTAAAAAAAAACTGTGCTTATCTACTTCTAGGGGCCCCACTTTTTTGCTTGCCTACCTTACTACTCTAGCACTGTCGGCCTGTATACGCTTGAACTAAGATACTGCTTACTTATTACTCTAGGCCACGTCGCCTATTTGCGTTTAAACCCCACGTTGTAGATTTATGCTTACTCTAGCACTGTTGCCTACCTTCACTACTCTAGGCCACTGTCGACCTGTATACGCATGAACTTACAGTACTGTTACTTATTACTCTAGGCACTGTCGCCTATATACGCTTAAAACTGTGGCTTATCTACTCTAGGCACTGTCGCCTAGCTCCCCTAAACTGTCATTTTCTTTCGCTTATAGTGAAAACGGGAAAATGTATTAGCGAACAAGTCTGGTTAGCTAAATGCTCAAATAAACCAAACTTTATGTTAATATTCCCATCAATTCTTAAGCGCCTTGGCTTATCTACGCTAGGCATCGTTACCTAGCTCTTAAACTTAAACACTGTTGCTTATCTAACAAACTTTATTGTTAATATCCTTGTGGCTTTCCACTCAGACTCTCTAGGCTGTAGGTTCTGTCACCTATATATTCTTAAGCGCCGTGGCTTATCTACTCTAGGCACTGTCGCCTAGGTACCCTTAAACTTAAACACTGTTGTTTATCTAGCAAGATTCCGGACGCACTGGTACTTATCGCCAGCCGGGGAACCTTCTTCGACTTATTTGCTAATTAAGTCGGACACTTGCTTGGCCAGACTCCTTTCACTCAAAGGTTCGTCTGCCGTATATTGCTTCTTCATCTTCTTCTTCTTCTTCGCTCGAGTCTGTCTCGGGTACACCTCTTTCGGCGTAGTAGACTCTAGCTGCTTTAACCTCTTCTGGGAGATTCGCCTGACTCTCCTTGGCGGCTTTCCGACACCTTTCAAATTCCTCGGGACTTCTAAAAGGAATGACCATTTGGTCTACGTCTGGAGAGGGTCTCCAGGAAGGGGCATTTTTACAGGCGGCGGTGGACTTTCTGCGGTGAGGCTTTCGACAATAACGGCAGTATGGAGAGTTCCACTTACATACCTTTCCTGAGTGTCCCACCGATTCACATTCAAAACACCAGTCCTGTTCCTTCAACTCTTCTTCGGTCAGTCTTTGAAAAAAACCTCCGTTTCTACGGGAAGCAAATTCTGACTTGGCTCCTTTAACTTCAGATTTTTGTCTGTAAGAGGGTTTCTTCGATCTCCTTTGAGACTCTTTATACTCGTTCGCTCGTTGGCTTGCTGGCTTATCTTTAGCTAAAAACACTCTGGCAGTCTTCTGCTCTATCTGTTTTTTCGGATTAACTTTAAATAAAGCTCCTCTGGAAACTTGTGCAAACCTTTCTAACAGCTCAACTAGGCTGATATTTGCATCAAAAACTTTTAAAATCTTCTCTCTCATCCTTTCACAATCTCTTCGCTCCCGGATACTCTCTAATACCTTATGGTTTACCATGATATTTACGTGCTTGCTTGAGAATCCTGCGGCTGCGTCAATTTCGCAAATTTCACTTGAAACTTCCATCATAGCGTGTTCTCAATGCTAAAACGAGGCGGTAATGTATTTCCTATCTCTTTTAACTCCTCCAAAAACTCAGCCAAAATATCGAAAATTGTGTCCTGCTGTCTGGTTGTAAAAAAGATCCTAACTTAGGAGAAAGCTCTTTTCTAAACTTTTATACAACCAGAGAAAGACTCATCATTCAATAATAATATCTGCGCCTCCGATTCGAGCTTGCAAGATATCATGGACTTAGCGAAAGATATTTTTCGGTTCTCAGTTAACGGGCCTAGCATGCCTAATCTTTCATGTAGGGTCGAAACGTATTCATTGAAGCTAATTCCGTGCCAAACCTTTGTATTCAGATTTAAACCAAACAGCTTGAGGTCCTCGGGAATCTCCGGGAATGCGGTGCTGAACAGATTTGACGGGTATAAGGGAGCTGTGTTGGACTGAGATGCTGTATTATAACCTAACCCTGCTTCCTGGGGTGGATGGGTACCTTGACCCTGACTGTTCTGCCCTGGAGAGGCATACATCTGTGCTTGATCCCCGCCGGACCATCCCCAAGGGATGTTCCCTGGTTGTGGCTGCATCCTAGGGTGTCCAGGAGGAACGGAGATCTGCCCCCATATCTGGTTGGGGTTGAATGTTCGGCTGTCAAAACTAGGCTGTGTCATAGGAAAGTTTATCGAGCTCTCCCATGTATTCTTATTTGGCTTACTGGCGTAATAATTTCCATCACCGCTCCAATTTGCACGAGACTTTCGGTGAGTTGTGTTAGGTTCTGTACCTTGCTTTGCTGATGGGTTCATTGTGTTGTCTAAAAGAACTGATTGCAGTGAAAGGTTAGAGCAGGTCTCTCGAGCAATTTCTTCAGCTTGAGGATGGGGTTTGTAGGGAAATTAGCGGCAAGACTGAGCCTGGAGGCTACTTCTCCGGGGGAGTTGTCCCCTCTGTTATCTTTCACTGAGTAGCTCTTGCTTGTCTTCGCGTATCAATTCGGCTTCTTCCTTTTCCTTATCATCTCAAAATCTCCGTCATTCTCTTCTCTAATCTGCTAATCCCTCGCGCATCTATCCTGAGCGGGCTTCGTGCCATCCCCTCCAAAGCGACAAACAAAGTCTTTCGAAAACAACAAAAAACTATCGCTAACTGACGTACTTAACGTTAAACTCCACCAACAAAAACCACTGTTTTAATTATTATTACGCTCTCTTAAAATAGCAAAAAAAATGGTCTTAATACTAATCACTCAAAAAAAAACACATAAGCTATATTAGCTTCTCCGATATGGCTTTTTAAAATTTTATAAAAAGAAATGCTCTTAATTATAAAAAAAATCAAAAGACACTTTAGTCTCACTAAAAATTTAACTTTTTATTTCTCTTATTTTCCTTTCCCCAAAACTACTAAACGCTCTTACTTGTATATATAGTATATAATATACTATCTGGCTAGCTAAGCAAAAAAAAAAGAAAAAGAAAGATACTTTCGTCTTCTTCTTAATATAGGACTCACTTATGGAAGTAATATAGTCTCACTAGTATATATATATATATAATATATATATATATATATATATATATATATATATATATATATATATAATTATATTATATATATATATATATAATATATATATATATATATATATATATATATATATAATATATTGATATAATATTACTATACTTATTACCCCGTTACTCTAGTGTTAAAAATTATATCATATTTATATAAAAAAAAAAAAAAATATATATATATATATATTATAATTCTTTTTTTCTATTGCCTATTCCCCTTCGCTAAACGCTTGACCTTGGCGCGTGCCTGGCATCGGTAAGCTGTGTGTGGCGTGCGTAGCGTTGTGCTGTATGTTTTTGCAATTTCGGTTGGTGCCAGGTCTGTCTATTGGCTATGCTCTCTTTCCTCTCTTTTTCTCTCTTTTACTATTGGCTCTCGCTTCCCTCCTCTATTCTTTTCTATACCCTTCTAGCACACACACATGTATATATCGATATTTGTAAAGTGATTAGTATCTGCTAAAGTTTACGAATGTGAATTTAAAGAAAAGTAGGTTAGAAGGAGGCTAAATAAATTTTGGGAAAGCCAATAATTATTTTACGAATTTATCTTACACTTGATTTATCTGTAATCAAATTGGAAATTAGCACATTAACTCATTTTTATCACTTATAAAAATATGGCGCACGCTTAAGAAATATATTAAAAATTACGCTTAATTTACTTCTAAAATTACCACACTTTTTATAAACGGAACCCTAAAAAATATAAAAATACTTTATAAAAACCAATTTGTGGGTGCATCCACCTATGAAATCAAAATTACTTAAAAATTAAAAATATTTTTTTTACAAAATGTTTTACATAAGCATGCAAAGAAAAATATCTATATATTTAATTATATTATATTATTTTCATCTTAAAGTAATAGATAATAAAGGTATTTTAATTCTTGGATTGGGTGCACCCTTTTATTTTCTATTCTGGGCGGCGGGAAGGGAACAATTCTATTTTG
>JABUQX010116349.1:35000-40444 GCA_015478945.1 Trachelipus rathkii | reverse complement strand
GGCCCGAATAGAGACGGACCGGCCCAAGAAATTCAAACTACTCCATCGACATTCACTATATGTTCAGTTCTATTAGCTCGAGTCAGTGAAATTTACTAAGTCGACTTAGCTGATTTTTAAACAGCTCCTACTCCGGTTGTTATATAGGTGACTTCAAACCTCCGCAACCCCATTATGGGTGACTCTGTTCCTTCATCCAAATCCAAGATCTTAATAGATCTTCTAACCCCCTTTAACCCTAGGGATGCCTTACACAGGAGACTCCCTACCTAACGTTGATACACACACTCTTCTCTTGTATTGATATTCCTTTTGCTCCCATTCCCTTGGACGCTTTACCTGGTCCCGCTTGATTTATTTATTCGGCAGCGATCATTACCCAATAGCATAAATGAGCTTGTTCCAAGCCCATGCAAAAACCCAACTCAGCTGGCGTTATGATCGAGCGGATGGGCTTTTATCAGACCCGTACCTCGTTCTTCTCTCTTCAATAAAGATTTCGAGTGTGATGTCCTTTTGCTTCTTCCAAAGTAGTCATCTCGGCGCGGACTCTGCATCCCGCAGCTTCCTCAGGCAGGGGTCGGCCAACCCCCTGGTGGTCCCAAGATGCGCACAAGCCAACCGAGAGAAGAAGCAAACTCTACAGGCATACAAAAAGACTCGCACCACCCCAACATGATATTTTAAAGCAGCCGCAGCGAGATCTAGGCGAATTAATCCATTTACTAAAATATTTTCGAAAACATTAATTAGATGCTTCAATTCCCTATACCCTTCCTTTTAGTTGGAAAAGTTACAAGAAAATATCTCGTCGATCTAATAACTCCTCACCCACAGTCCTTCCGTTATGGACCTGATAAAACTGATACGATCTCTGCTCGGTGGTAGCGGATTGCGTTAGGTTATAGCTTCTCTAGCCATTCGAGTTCATTCCGCTACACTGAAGCCCTTTTCAAATTGGAAAGAACTGACACGCACTGCCAGACTTTGCAACAGCGAAGGAAGATCAACATAAACCGTTTTTTACACTGGCGGATTCAAACTGCACTGGCGGTAGCAAAGATGGTTCTTGGTCCAGACATGTTTCGATATCATGCTCCGTTATACATCCCTCAGCATCAGCATTTTGCTGGATCTATACAGAATCTGGATCGAATCCCTTTTCCATCTATTTGGGACACAGTCTATGTAATCCTATCCCGCCAAACTGGAAAGATCTCGAGCTGGCGGTAAACCAAAGACCATTTCACTGACCTGCCAACCTTAATAATGGAAAAAATGTTTCAGCCGCTTCCCCTGTTCTGGAGGTCAGCCAAGCTTTTTCAAACTTCCAGTTTGGCTTTACGAGAAATCGTTCGACCGACCGGACCCCTTTTATAAAACTAGACCAGACATCGGGAAGCCTTTCAACTGGTGAGTCTTGGCTTCGCTTTACCTCGAAAAAGCTACGACACAATGGAGAACTGGATCCTCCCCATTTAAATCCATCGCGGTTTTCGCGATAGGGACAACTCCCTCCGTTCAATATTAAATGTTTTGTCAACAGACCATGCAGTTCGGCGCTTCTATTCTGTCACGCACTTACTCTGAATGAAGGCGTTGCAGGGTGTCGTTTTAAGTGTACACATCTGCCTCTTCGGAATGAATGAATGTTACCTCGATTCCAGCCGGACTGTCAATTTTCTCTAATCGATGACTTAGGATTATACATAGCCGTGCCAGGCTGCCCTTTCTCAAACGGCCACCACTAGCTATTAAATATTCAAGGGTAGCTCCCATGGCTTCCATTATTCTCCCACCAAAACCTCAGCAGTGCTTTTAGAAAAAGGATCGAAAACTTGCACTTCTTCCAGCGACCTAACCTTATATGGTTCCCCTTCCTGTAACTCACAGCTGTCAAATTCTAGGGCTCATTCTAGAAACATATGCACCGCATATAAACACCTAAAAACAATTTGCATCGGCACCCTTACCTGTTCGTATCTCGCCTCAAAATCTTTTGGTGCTGATCGCAAATCCCTTTTACGTCTACGTAGCCCTAATCCATCGAAACGGATTATGGCTTGCAGTTATGTCAGGGCCCAACATACTTACACTGTAATCCATCCAACCGAAGCGAGCCGATCCATGGAGCTTTTCTGATCTCTCCCCAGGTGAGCCTTGAAGTGAATCCAATGTGGATCCCACTCTCTCTTCGAATGAGGAATATTCATGCTGTACAAAGTTACTCGTTTATCAACCCAATACCGTCTGCTTGACACCGATTCTGCAGGAGTTACCTAGAATCCAATTACTGGCCATTTGCAAGCACGGTTTTCATAACATCTTAATTTCCTTCCATCCCTTTTTCAAAAGGTGTTGCTGTTTTCTTAAAAGGTACACACCTTGGCTATTCCCCGTCTCCTACCATGTTGCTTGGCTCTGAACTCCTCTCTCAAACTACCCCTGCTGCCCTGTTAAAACATCTTCCTGTTCAGCCGCAGGTTCACGATAATTACTCCAGTTGTTAGTGACGGCTCTAAAACAAGGGGCAGTGTGGGCGCTTCTGCTGTCTTCCCTGACCGCAACCTCTCCCCATACCCTTCCCTATGCTTCAATTTACAGCAGATAAGGCTATATGAGTTGCCCCTTTCAGAATTCATATCCTTAAACCAAGATCACTCATATGTCGTTTATAGATTCGCTATTAGCGCTCTTCAAGCGCTTAAACCCTATTCTAAAAACGCAATGTTATCTATACAACAATTTCTTCGACTTTCCACTCCCTAAGAAACAAATTTTATGTTGGAACTCCCTCTCACGTAGGACTGGCAATGAAAACGCTACAGAGGGCCAAAGGCCGCCTCCTCTCTCGAGTGTTCCAGGCCTCCCGGATCATTCGACAAGGCCGCCTCCCATCAACTGATTACTATCTGCTCTCGACGGGCTTTCCGATGTGTTGGCAAGAGTGCTGGGGACGAGTGATCGGCGGGGAGGGAAAACTCAGAAACAAAAGCCGAATATTGGTGAGTGGTTCCTCTCACAGACTAAAGCGCTTACACGAGGTATACTGCACGCCTCCGTATTGGCCCACTAATATCACTCACAGTCACTAATGTCACGAGACCTCCTCCCATTTGAAAATTGCCGTCGCCCACCCCCGCAATCTGTCATCATATCTTCATGAGTCCCTTGGACCATTGGTTTTTTCCTCTTACGGTCCATTACACCCTTAAAGATCCCCTATTTATCTGATCTCCACTTTAGCAGTAAAACTTTTTCTTGTATTCAAGAAGTGATTCTCTATAGCATTTAGATTGTTGTATGTAATCTTAAGACTATTAACAAAGCAATTTGATAATTTTTATTAGTTTACTTTATTTTGACTGACTGATTATCATTTCACCAATCAAATCTTCCTTTGACATTTGAACATATATGACAGGGCCCCCCCATGGTGCTGATTTTTTTCAGCCCAGTATGCGTTCATTTGTTGAGCCGTGGTGGGTCCTGTACACTAACTCAAAAAAAATATTATATATATATATATATTATGTCATATATATTATTTATATATATATATATATAATATAATAATATATATATTATATAATATATATACTATAATAATATAATATATATATAATATATATATATAAATATATCCCCAATTTTTACAAAGCTCGTGTAATCTCAATTAGAATAATTTTTTAACATACGGCTAAAAAAACAACGCAAAGTATTCAAAACTTGCATATCAAAGCTATCAACACATTGAGCCTAGTTGTTGAAAATTTTTTCCATGATGAGCTTCGATGCACCTCTTCGAAGGCCTTAAAAAATGAGAGGAATTGAATTGTTGTTGAAGAGTCCTTCTCTTTAACAGGACTGAACAAAAATCAAGAGCTTTTAGCCCACTTCTGCTTTCGTTCTTTCTCTCTTTATGCATTTGTGTTTATCTTCCTTGCTTTCCCGTTTATTGTTCTACTTAAACTTCTCTCTCTCTCTCTCTCTCTCTCTCTCTTCTCTCTCTCTCGCCTCTCCTCTCTCCTCTCTCTCCTCTCTCTCTCTCTCTTCTCTCTCTCTCTCTCCTCCGTTCCAACTTATTTTGAGAAAAAATAACCATTTTCATTCGATGCTTTTTTGCTGCCAAATTGTATATATATATTATATATATATATATATATATATATAGATATATAATATATATATATATATATAATAAATATATATAATATACATATAAATATAGATACTAAAATTTTATCTCTTTTGCCACGAGAATATACTATTACACAATCCACAAGGAAATTTGAAAAAACAAAGCACTTTTCGGTATTCAAACATTATCAAGGCTGTAATATTGATAATGTTAACTTGATAATGCGTGAATACAACGACAAATGCTTGATATAATCTGTCCCGTTTTTATTTTTATTTTCTTTAGGGATTACTGTAATATATGGTATATACTATAGATAAAAGTTAATATATGTATTGTAGCTATATATATACTGCATATACTATATAGTGAAGGATATATATTAAACAGCATTTCGATATCATATCACTCAAGGGATTCTTCTTCAAATGCATGCGGACATTTAAGAAACTACAACTTTCCACTGGCGACAATCTCTATAAAATTTGCATGACAATATGGTTTCATAACTGTCTTGAGTCAATTGCTTGTGCTGTAAGTATTAAGATAAATTGAGGGCGTATTACTACCCCTGCTCTGTCACCTCTAAACGTTCCTTTCACCAACTGACTACTATTGTCAATTATCACAATGCCAACAACTCACCAATACCCTCACTAAACAATCACTCCTCCACCCCTTCACCGCTCCACGACACCCCGGCACCCCCCATTACCTATATAATTATTATATATATACACAGCCCTATATCATATCACTAATAATCGACATATATAACTAATATATCATATTATACATTATATTATATATAACCTATATACTCATACCCTACCTTAATATATATATATATATAAACTCTATATAAAAATAATTACCCATAATATATATATTCATACCTACTATATATATTCACATATATACTCATACTACACTATATTATTTAATATATTATATTATATATATAATATATATAACTACCATCTCAACCTATATATATATAATATAAATATATATATCTCTCCCCCTTACCTATCAAATAATAACCACTCACATCATAATATATATATATACAAATACTATATATATATATCACCTCATAGCTGTATATCATTCACCCACACCTCTAATAATCCAAACTGCCTCAATATATTATATCTGTGACCATCCATCTTCATTCTCACTACACAGCCAACATCCTATTTACCCCCCAGTCCTTCAACTATTGTCCCTTTATGCTTTTTTTTTTTTTTTTTTAAGTTTTTATGCATCAGATTCTAATTCCTATTATTTAATGGTTTAATTT
>JABUQX010116349.1:0-30000 GCA_015478945.1 Trachelipus rathkii | reverse complement strand
CACCATGGGAGGGCCCTGTGCATATATATGTCAATGTCAAAGAAAGATTTGATTGGTTAAATGAATATTCAGTCAGTCAAAATATAAATAAAAACTAAAATAAAATTTTATCCTTTGTATTGTTAATAGTCTTAAGTTACATAACAAAATCAAATGCTATAAAGAATATTCGACTTCTTGAAGATACAGAAAATAGTGTTTTACTGCAAAGTGGGAGATCAGATAAGATTATGCTGGGATAATCTCTTTTAGGAAGGTGTAATGGACCGTAAAGTAGGAAAAATAACGACAGCGAATAGGGTCCAGATGAACAATCAATGAGATAGATGAACAGATTGCGGGTGTGGCGACGGTCAAAATTGCAAAATGAGAGGAGGGATCTCGTGACATATAAGTGACTGTGAGTTCGATATAGTGTGGCCAATACCGGAGGCGCTGCAAGTATCAACCTCATGTAAGCGCTTTCGTCTGCTGGAGGAAGACCACTCACAAATGTGGCTTTATGTTTCTGAGTTTACCTCCCCGCCGGTCACTCGTCCAGCACTCTTGCCAACAAAAATAGAAAGCCCCGTCGGAGAGCAGGATAGTAATCAGTGATGGAGGCGGCCTTGTCGATGGCACCGGAGGTACCTGAACCAATCCGAGAAAAGAGGACGGCGGCCTTTTGGCCTCTCTGTCAGCGATTTCATTGCCAGCTACCCCTACGTGAGAGGGAGGTCCAACATAAAATTATAATTGTTCCTTACGGAGTGGAGGAAGTCGAAGAAATTTCTTGTACAGCTTTGATACCATTGGCGTTTCTTAGAATAGGGTTTTAAGCGCTTGGTAGCGCGCAAGCGAATCTAAATAAACGACATATGAGTGATTTGGTTAAGGCATTAGATTCTAGAAAGGTGCAATATTATAGCCGGTTAACGTCTGCTGTAAAAAGATGAAGCATAAGGGGAAGGGTATGGGAGGAGGTTTCGTCAGGAAAGACAGCCCAGAAGCCGGCCCACCTGTCCCCTGTTTTAAGCCGTCAGTTAAACACTGGAGTAAATTCATCGTGAACTGCGGCATGAGACAGGAATGATGCTTTTAAAGGGCAGCAGGATGGCTAGATTTGGAGAGAAAGTGTCAGAGCCAAGCAAATTGTGGGGTCGGGGAATAGCCAATGAGGGGAATAGCAAAGGTGTGTACCCTTCGTCAAAAGAAAAGGCAACACCTTTTGAAAAGGGATGTTGGTTGAGGAAAATAAAGATGTTATGAACCGTCTTTGCCAATGGCCAGTAAATTAGGATTACAGGGTACCTCCTGCAGAATCGATTTATTTTTCTTGTCAGGAGGCGCAGACGGTCGGTTTATTGGTGTTTGGAAAACGAAGATAACTGTTACATTGATGTATTCTCTTCGAAGAGAGAGGTGGCATCACAGTTTATTCAACTTCAGGCTCACCGGGAGGGACCGATCGAAAAGGCTCCAGTGGATATACGGATCGCTTCGTTTTGGGATGGGATCTAACAGTTGTAGTAGTGTTATGGAGGCCTGACCATTTACTGCACAGCCATAATCCAGGTTCGATCGGATTAGGGCTACGTAAAGACGTAAAAGGAATTTGCGATCAGCACCCCAAAGATTTGAGGCATGATGACGCCGTAACATTCAAGGGTGCGCATGACAAGTTGTTTTAGGAGTGGTGTTAATATGCAGGTGCATATGTAAGGTGGTCATCTAGAATGAGCCCTAGAAATTTGACTTGTGAGTTACAGGAATGGGCGAACCATATAGGTTAGGTTCGCTGAAGAAGGTGGCAAGTTCTTCATTCCCTTTTTTTCTTAAAAAGCACTGCTGAGGTTTTTGGTGGGAGAAAAATTGAAAGCCATGGAGCTAGCCCACTGTGAAATATTTTTCCAATAGCTAGTTGAAGTTGCCGGTCGAGAAAGGGAGCCGGGCACCGGCTATGTATAATGCTAAGTCATCGACATATAGAGAAAAATTGACAGTCGCTGGAATGGAGTTACAATATCATTAAATCCGAGAGCAAATAGTAGACACTGAAAACACTACCCTGCGGAACGCCTTCTTCCAGAGTAAAGTGACGTGACGGAATAGAAGAGCACCGAACTGTGCATGATCTGTTACAAAAGACATTAATTGAAAAGAGGAGTTGTCGCGAAAACGAAGCGAATGGAGTCTTAAGGAGATTCCCAGTTCTCCACGTTGTGATAGCTTTTTCGAGGTCAAAGAAGACGCCAAGAACCATCCCACCAGTTGAAAGGGCTTCCCGGATGTCATGGTTCAGTTTTAACAAGGGGTCGCCGAACGATTTTTGCGGAAGCCAAACTGAAGTTTGAAAAAGCTTGGCGACTCTCCATAACAGGGAGAAAGCGGCTGAAACCATTTTCTCCATTAATTTACAGGTATGGCAGTCAGTGAAATTGGTCTTTGGTGGTTATCCGCCAGTTTCGGATCTTTCCCAGGTTTGGGGATAGGATTTACAGCTTGAGTCCAAATAGATGGAAAAGAGGATTATCGCATCCAGATTCGGTGGTATATTAGATCCAGCAAAAATGCATGATGCTGGAGGATGAAATGACGGAGCATGATATACAAATCATGTCTGGACCAAGAGCACCATCTTTGCTAATGCCAGTGCAGTCTTGATACTCTGCAATTAAAAAGACGGCTTGTATGTATGTCTTTCCCCTTTCGCGTTGAAAAGTCTGGAGTCTGTGTCAGTTCTCAATTTTTGAAAGCTTCAGGATAGCGGATTGAACTCGAATGGCTAGCAAAGCTATAAACCTAACGGCATCCGGCTACCACCGCAGGAGCGGAGAGCGTATCAGTTATATCAGGCCATAACGGAGGACTGTGGGTGAAGAGTTATTAGATCGACGAGATAGTTTCTGTGTAACTTCCCACTAAAGGAAGGGGAGTTGGGGAAGTTAACAGTCGATATGTAATTTCAAAAATATTGTTTCGCGTTTGACGATTAATTCGCATAGATCTCGCTGCCGGCGCTTTAAAAAATTAATCATGTTGGGTGGTACGGGTCTTTGTCGTATTGCCTGTAGATTCTTCTTCTTCCTCGGTTGGCTCTGTTGCGCACTTCATTGGGACCACCAAGGGGTTGCCGACCGCTTGCCTGAGGAAGACTGCGGGGTGCAAGCTTCCGCTGCCGAGATGACTACTTTCTGGACAAGAAGCAAAAAGGCATCATCAACAGTCCGAAATCGTTTATTGAAAGGAGAGAAAGAGGGATAGCGGGGGTCTGATAAAAAGGAGCCCCACTCCGCTCGTCATCATCAACCCAGCTGGAGTTGGGTTTTTGGCATTGGGCTTGGAACCAGCTCATTTAATGCTATTGGGTAATGATCGCTGCCGAACCATATAAATATCAAAGCGGGACCAGGTAAAACGATCAATAGGGAATGGAGGCAAAAGGAAATATCAATACCAGAAGAAGTGTGTGTATCTAAACGTTCATATGTAGGGAATCTTGGGTTAAGGCATCCCAGGGAAAAGGGTGTTAGATCTACAAGGATCTTAGACGAGGTGGCAGAGTCGCCCCATAAGGGGTGGCGAAGGTTGGAGTCTCCTAGTATAACAACCGAATAGGAAGCAGCTTAAAAAGATCGACTAAGTCGACCCTAGTAAAACTCACTACTCGAAGATAAGTAGGTTGAACATATAGTAATGTCGATGGGATAAGTGAATTCTTGCGCTACTCATTGAAGTTTGGTTTGAAGAGGGGCTGGGAAATAGGGGATAGATTTGTGAATGAGTATGTCTGCCCCTCCCTATCGATTGCACCTCTTTCTATAGAACAGTTAACGGCGATTTATTTTCAGATGGTTGAAAGAAGTCACGATAACATAGTCGAAGTTCCTGCAAACATATACACTTTGTTGTACATATTGTTTATAGTTTGAACAAGTTCTTCGCAATTAGAGTAGTAGCCACGACAATTCCATGAAGGAAAGTAGTCATGATGAGTTATGAATATTATCGTGGTGGTCTATTAGAGACAATTGTCTCGATGTGAGAATGGGGGTAATGTTAGAGGTGGATACGATTGAGGGGAAGGTGAGCGTGGGCTCTCGGCCGAGGAGGGAACAAATCCGTGGGGGGGCCAGGGTAGTCATACACCAGAGATTCTTTAGGTTGTATGACCTCTTTTAGGGAGGAGTTTCAGATGTATTTGGGTGAAAGAGGTTCACCATGAATACGAGATAAGTTCTGGAGTTCAATCAAAGTCCAAAACTTATTATGGGGTTCGATCTGGGTCAATAGAAGAGGCAACCAAAATGCTCGTGTTTCATTAATGGGAAGTGGAATCAGCATTGCAAAGTAAGCAGATTTCAGAAATGTGTTAAGGGATGTGGAGTTGCTTCCATGGAACTGGGAAGGAAGATGTTACGGAAAGGTATCATCTTTTTGAGAAGGAGTTGGGGGCGCGATAAAGGGTTCCAATAAGGGATTCGTTGGATTGACAAGTTCGATTTACGGAGACTTTGCTAGTATCGTCGAGGGCTAGTAATTCGTCTTGGACGATTTAATAAGGAAATGGGGACCTCTGGGTCTCCCTTCATGCACTCCAATAGAACCAGAGCGCTTAGAGCGCTTGCGTCGTTTGCGTTGGACAGTCTTCCATTCGCCTTTCTCGGAAACGCAGGAAGTATTAAGAATGGGTCGTCACATCAGCTCCATTTGGGAGCTGTTTCCATTTCATCTGTTAGATATAGAATCCTTGTAGGGAAGCGCTGAGATGGGGATTCAGAAGAAAATTATAGGAAGACTCGGAAAAGCTAGAATTATCTGCAAACTATTAGAGGGTTCATTGGTAGTTGTGTATTGATAGCTCGCGATGCCTTGGTTACAATCATATTAAATTGTAGTTTGATTTGTCCCGGTGGAGTGGACTTATGGCAGGTCTGGCTTCTGAGTTACATTTGTTACGTCTGGGGTTAGTGCGTTTTTGTTTAAAAATTCGAATGCTCATTATTTTAACGAATAATCTTTAGGTTGGTGATTATTCTTTTCTTTGCCTTTGGGGACATCTTTTACAGGAATTTGGAAACGGTCGGTAGGTGAATCAAGCAGACAAAGAGACAGTCCTCTGTACTAAGTTTGGAAAATCAATGGGTAGGCAGGACAAGTGTGTCTTGAAAGAAGTGTTTTTCCAAATTTGTGGTTGCGGGATGAACCAGCGCAGTTCATTGACTGGTTGTTGAAGGTGTAGTACTCGGGATAGGGTTGGTAATGGCTTTTTGGACAAGAGATTGAGTCAAGGGCTGCTTTTTTCAATTTGAGGAGTCGGTTGCATGGCGTGGACAATACAGGCAGATGGGATACAGTAGCCTGCCTGTTTCACTGGGATTGGGGAGGAGTTCTTGCTGGGATGAGTTTTGTGGGTGGATTAGACGCTGGGATGGCAGCAGTATGGGCGTAGGACGCTTGGTCTTGAGGATATTTTTCATTCAAGCTGGCGAATGGCATCTCTCCGTGCTCATTTTGTGTAGTTTATGGTGCATAATTCCAGAACCTCCTGTTCAAACAGGTTAAGATGGGCATTTGAAAGAAGAAGCACTGGTGGGGTCCTCCCACAGTTTACAGTTAGGGGTATTTTCACTTGGAGTGTGAAATAATTCTCCGGAGACTGGGCATCAATTCGTCCGGTCCCCTACAGATTATTCGGGGATGACCAAACCGTTGACATTTGAGGCAACGTCTGGGTCGAGGAACAAACGTGCGAACACTGTATCTTGTAAACCCTATTGTAACCTTTGAGGGGTAGAGGGTATTAAGAGGTCAGCAGTAAAACGAGGATTTGGTTGTTCAGGAGTTTTCCCGACGAGGGGGAAATCTATAAACGGAAAATAACGGAAAATCTTTTCTGTTGGAGATTTCCCATGGTTGACAGCTGGATCTTCGTCTTTCGTTCATAACCAGATAAATGGGTGCCTGAGATGTTTTCTGATTTCATCCGGGACAGTAGAAATAAGTATGGAATATCGCAAGTAAGACTAGCTTATATGGAGGATGATCAGAATAGGAACTTTTGATAATCGGGGTTAGTAGCTTGTACGAGAATGGAACCACATTTTCTCATTAATGTGGACTGTGAGGAATCTTCAACGATACCTAAAGCTTTTTTCAGTGCTTACTTAGAAAGAACAGGTTCTTGACTCTAAGTTAAAAGAGCTTTGTAAGTAGAGTAGTTGGATCGCCTAGAAATGTGATACATCGGGATAATGATTATTCTGACTTGAACTATTCCATGAGGGGGTGCAGAATATGGAGTGAACGAATTGAGGAACGGACTGTGTAACGAGTAGGACACCTTTGACTAGGGATTGCCCCGAAACTATATGTGGCACCTGATATACGGGGGCGTATGCCAGGCGGTGAACTGAGCATCGCGGAGGATCAACGGACAAAGGCCTTCCATGGAATGTTGATATGAGGGGAATTAACTAACTGCTATAATCCAATTATGGTTACGGAAGTATTGTACTAAAGTCAAAAGGTAAGGTAAGTCCATTATCGGTCCGTGAGTTCGGGAATCTTTTAAATCCATTACATGTTTCCTCAGTAAATTAACCACTCGTAAACTGTGTTATTCATGGTTAACTATTGCTCTACTATAATGTAAAGGTCCACCCCCTCAGTGTCGGAGCCCATATGAAGTTTGAGTGCCCCGGAGGACCCGCACGCTAAGAGCGGCGGGGAGTCCTCTTGAGTAGCAGTGAATGTTCCAGAATTGGGGGTCAGGGAAGAAAGACAGCGCAAACCTGTGTATAGCTTAATCGATAGGTAAAAGACTCTATCCGAATCACAATACAGGTGCATGACGGGTGAGCTACACGCCCTTTCTGAAGCAACAGAATTGCCGACCATTATGATGCCCCTCTCCCTGATAAAAGGACAGAGTTGTTTGTTCTCTCTCTATAGGCTAGTATTCTAGCCTATCTTGCACCTTGAATGGGACAAGTAAAATATTAAACATAAAAAGGATAAAAATGAAAGAAACAAACATTCCGAGTTTCATAAAACTAAAAAACTGAAATAATAAATTGGATGACTACGCGCTCATAATGGCCTGCTTAAGAGAGTACAGCTGTATAGTGGCTGGGGGTGCAGTTATATCACGGTCATACTGCCCCTGCACCAAAACTGCATCCACAGAGAGCCCTCTCCCGCCCCAATCCCCTATCAAAGGTGTAAGGCCCCCGAATTCCAATTCTGGAGCTTGATGTTCAACTTATTAAATATATCCTACACAGACTATATAATCAATTATTATTAAATGAATATAATAACTTTTACTTATTTATTATTTACCTAAATATATATAAATTATAGATATATAAAATTTTATGATTTTTTCTTATATATATAGTATATATATAAGATAATAAGTAATATAGAATATAAAATAAAATATTCAATTTCTTATTTTAAGAATTTATTATTATTATTTTGTAAATATATATAAAGAGCTCACATATATGATATTTTTATCTTTTTATGTTTCTTTCCTTTATTTACACTATAAATATTGATAACTTCTAGGCTAATTAGTACACTTTTCACATATATTATATATCCATATTTCTCAATATAATAATAATATAATATTTATATTTAGTTTGAAAGTAAATACAGATAAGCGTGTAAGGTATATGGTAGTGAAGTGGAAGGAGTCCGCCTCTCCGGTGTGAAGTCATGCTAACTAATTGAGTAATAGAGCACTCGGAATAATATATGTTCAATTAAATTTAGGATTATATGGTCGATGAAAAGGAGTGGATGATACGAATGTAGTAGGAAAGGTGGAATGTAGGAAGGTACCTGTGCAATTAAATCGCTTGTTGGATGTGAGGGAGCAAGTCTTGGTGCAGTTAGGGTTTAGAGGTTTGCATGTAGAGTTCTAATTTGTGTTTGTCTACCCTCCGTGTATATTGGATGCTTGTCACTGTGACGAACCTGGATGGTCCTAATGTTGTCCTGGAATAAGATGGTATATGTCCTTAGATACCGAACAGGTATAGTTCAGATGGGACAATCTTGATGAGCAGTGTTAGGTGTGATAAAAAAAATTGATAAAGAAAGAAAACGAGGTACTTGCAAATCTAAGTATTATTGTTAGCATAAATGCTCCCGTTTTTCTGAAATGACCATCGCACTGAACCGTTCTTCTGATTACTGCTACTACTATATCACTTTCTTACCTTCAAATTGATTTGACGATACTTTCCCATTTTAGCAAGGAGCTCATGTTTTCATTGTGTTTGTGTGCTAGCTAACAAAGAAGTTCTCCTTAGTTCCACTGTATAATTAGAGAAGAAAAAACAGAGAGTACTTTGAGATGGTTTTGGTCATTTGGAAAGGATTGATATGGTCGGCTTGGTATAAGCAGATGGTATAGTGGGTACGAATGGTGTCCTGTGGAGAAGTCGACAGGCCTGCATAGGAGCTCCGCGAAGAGAAAGTGTTGGGGTATACTTAAGCAGTACAAAGTATTTACTGTTTTGAATCAGTAAAGAACAAGTCCGTGAAAATAGAGGCGTACTATGTTGGAGTTTGTTAATGATATAAGGGTGCCGAGAAGAAAGGTGTATAAACATGGAAGTAAATGGTCCTCGGATCGGTCTTAGTGAATTGTGGCTTTTCTGGTATCTCATGTGTTTTTGTGGGATCTGCCAAAAGGTGAATGGAACCTCCACAAATTTACGTACAAAATAATCTGAATACCACCAATAAAAGGCGGCACCAATTTCCTTCGTCAGGTCACCCACTGGTCTCGTGAAAGCCCTCAAGTTGTCGGTTCAATTTTTTTTATTTTCCCCTTCTGACCGACGAACTTGTCTATTTTATCGTGTCTCTATGGAGTAATGTTTTTAAATAGGACGGAGGATTATAAGCTGTAGAGGCTGCTATATTAATGTAGGAAAATAAGTGATTATAAATTGATTTGCCTTATAGTTTCGTGAAACATGAGAAATGGGTTTGCAAACTTCTTGAGAATTTTCAAGTAGTATTGCCAATTTAGGTTAGTTTTCCCTTATTGCGACTTGCAGTCCTGTTTTTCATAATTAAAACTTTTCTGTCCCCGGTGCTATAATGCTACCCCGTCCCCCCTCACCCCCAAAATTGTAATGGGGTAAATCTTGTAGGTAGATTGGATTAATTATCTATATATTAAATTATTAATATAAATATATACATATAATAAGGTTTAAACTATTATTAATTATTCAAAAATAAATACTTAAATTCATAAGTCTTTTCAAGGTAATAATTATTCTAATAATATAATATATATTATAGTTAGCTATATTTACCACATTTAGTATATATATTAATAATACAAATCTTATGTAAAATTGTACATATTAAAGATAGGGTATAGTATGTACTGGTTAGTCTATATAGCCACGTACCCTTGGAAGTACATTATCTTCCAATTGGCTCTTCTCTCCATATTTTATCTCATCAATTCAAGCATTTTTTAAGACATGGTTAAGTTTACAGCCCAAATCTTTCTTATTAAGAAAAAAAAAAACATGGAATTGATTGAAATATCCACCCTAAAAAAAAAACCCTAAAGATAAAAAAATCTTGAAAGTCTATACAAAATATCTTAAACCCAGTTTAACCTTACTTAATTATTCAGTTTCGTATCACTGTGTAAAAAACCCCAAAAAAATGTTGATTCCTGTATCCAATCTTAGTGTTCTGTGGTGATGGAACGATAAAAACTGAAATAGAAGTATCAATTCTTTTAAAAATTTGACTGAAAGAAAATTACCAATTGTTAATTTGAATATAAAACTACATGACCCATAGGAGACTAGTGGTTAAATCCTGAGCTAACTTAATAATGTGCTTTAGCTCTTTCTAAAAGCCCAAAACAAGTTTCATGTATAAAAAAAAATGCGTCCTCATCTCGTATAAGGATCAAATATGTGAATTATTTATGTTCCAGGTGTAGGAATGGGATTTTCTAACCAATTAGTAATTATATATCAAGAACCCGAATTTAATCTCTAAAGATTTTAAGTCAAAATACTCAATAGATGTAATATACAGTATAATATCACAAGTATTATTAAGTCAATAACTTTGTGGATTTGAAATACTATGCATAATTGAATATAGAAGCGTGAGCACAGTATCTCGTTATTGTTATAATCAAAACATCGCCTAGAGTAGTTAATCCAGAGTGGTACTCCTTGGTCATGTTACATCTCCTTCTTCCGATTTAGTTTTAGTTTGAAAATATACCCGTCATAATCTTGCATAAAGAAGAAAATCAAAACTCTCCTGCCCCTTTTTTAAATATCTTATACCAGCGATATAAATATATATATATATAATATAATAATTATATATATATATATAAATATAGTTATTATAAAATATAAAAATAGACTGTTGTACTCACATTGCTAAATAAAGTATTTACCCATAAGTCATTCTTATTCTGGATAAGTTAAATAATCAACTTATATGAAAGTTATTGAATATATATAAGATATAATGTATAAATATTATATATATAATTGGGAAATTTCCTCCTATAACATAAATAAATACCCATTTTAGATCTATTTCGAGATTGACGTATAAAGCATTTAACTATAGAATACTTGAGAATACTTTAATTTACTATAGCTAAGAAATAGTAATATCTATCAAGTTTGAATTTATGCTATGTTATCAATTATTCATTAATAACTTTATAAATTTTATAATAAATATAAGTAATTGTCTTTAGTTGATTTTCATATAATAAGAATATATATATAATAATAATGGTTTGAATTATAATAATATTTTAATATAAAAGATATTTGTATTCTGTAAATTTTAGTGATTGTAATACATTTATTCATAAATATCATTTCATCTCAAGTTTTATTAATAGTACTTATGATAATAAATCTATATAAAAGTAATAAACATATAAAATTGAGAACTTTGGATAATTCCAACATTTCACTTGCTATCAAGTACCCACTTATTATGCCCAATTTCAATAGTACTGTTTATAATTACTAAAAGGTATATATATATATATTGCGTATAAATAATAATAATATATTATAAAGAGACAAACATTATAATATGATATTTCCGAGTCTTTCAGAAAGCCAAGCACAAAAATCTTTGAATACTTAAGTTTATATACGATGTAATAGGAGCTACCGCAGGGCTTCTGCAAGCTCGGTTAGATCAGTGTGAGGATAAAGACCACAAAACGTCATCAAAAGTATCATATAATACCAGCCCTTCTCGGACACTCGAAAACCCTCCTATTTCATATCAAATGGCAATGGCAAATAACCGTACTCCCTTAGGGTGATGAAAAAAAAGAAGTAATCTTATAGATGTTTTGCAACCATTTCCTACAAACTGTGATTGATACACTTTTTGCGACTAGGTATTCTTACGGAAAAATACTTCATAAGGACATTAAATAAATCAAGAAAGCATTGTCTATATTACAGAGAATAACATAATAATTTAATTTTAACATATTTTTGCGTGCCCGTGTTTCCTTGCGTCCTGAGAGAAGTCTTGCGATATTTCTTTATTCTTTTCCATCACATAACAGAATGAATAGATGTAGATTCTTTTTCTCTTTGACAGGACTCGTGATGTTGTTAGAACATTATCAAGGGCTTCGGAAAAAAAGTGCCAAGTTTGCTCAAGCGTTGATAAACATTTTGATTAACTCTTTCACCAACTGATAGGATCATCGTTTGATATCTAGTCTTTTTCTTAGGGATAGTTTTCAATCAATTCACTACCTCTTATTGGTAATGGTGTGTCTTCTTTCATCACACTGGACTGTAGAATTTTACAGCGAACTTCATTGATTTACTTGTTAGAAAGTGTTGAGCTTCGTATTAGAAATTTTCGATTTTTTCTTTTTAAAGTGAGAATGGAGATATGAGGAGGAATGATAAATATAGAGGAAGCGCATTTGCGGAGATATATATTGAAATTATGAAGTGGAAATTTTTCAAAGCGCCAAACAACGAGAAACGGCAAGATATAACATTGTTCTAGTATCTGTTTACAAAAAAAATCCTAATGCCTTTCATAGGGAATCTAAAGATAATTAGTCATTATCTGCAAAACATAAAGGTGAAATAATGGCTGTATTTAATTTCCTCAAGTACCAAAAGCATAACTTTCTACCCCTCCATCTGGTCTCCCTAAACCTTCCTTTTTATGTTAGGAAATAATAAACTCGTTTCTATTCATTTATTCATTTGAAGATGGAGTTACATAAAAATGCTTCCTTGAGAAGCAATTTGAGATTAAAATGGTTACTTACATCGGAGACAAAGCTGTGATAGGCGCTGTGATGTTTTTTTAGAGAGTAAATTCTTCAAATTAGTTGGTTCAATAGACTTAATGCAGTGTAGATTATCTATGTCATTTTTTCCGAATTAGTAAGAATGTTAACTTTGAGAATACGCGAACTGGCGTACGAAGCATAATTCGTATTGAAATATGGCCAAATACCTTGCCAATTCTTTCCATTCATATGAAGTTGTAACTATCAGCGAGTTGAATGTC
Source organism: Trachelipus rathkii (assembly GCA_015478945.1). Lineage (NCBI taxonomy): Eukaryota > Metazoa > Arthropoda > Malacostraca > Isopoda > Trachelipodidae > Trachelipus > Trachelipus rathkii. Next base: position 17,424 of record JABUQX010116349.1, on the reverse strand, counting down.
TTGATAACATTAAAGATATTGGAATTATCAAGGCCATTTTATGAAGGTTCAATCATTTTCATTTTCACATTAATCTTAGAATTTTATTATAAAAATTCTTTATCAAAATCTCGACAATAAATATTCCGCGCAACATCCGCAGGCAAAGTGCGGATTGCTCCGGAAGCGGGATCTATTAAGTAATGTCGACGGATGCTAGCCTTTCGGTGATAAAAATATGCGCGCGGTATGCGGATGACGGATCTTTAGTAAAGAAATGTTAGGGCAGATGACTCCCTCGCGGTAAATGCAGCGGATGTTACTTGCAAAGTCACTGAAATAGTGATTCAATGCAGCTATATATATAAGTATAATTAGATATAATATATAGTATCTAATTATATTTTACTAGAAATAAATACCACGCCCAGTTGCCAACGCATTATCTACAATTATAAATAAATATATATTATAATAGAAATTATATATATATATTTAGTACATATATATTAATATATATAAATATATATATATATATATTATATCTATATACTATATCTAAATAAATATATATAATACTAATATTATAATATATATCATATATATATACTGTATAATATTATAGGATTATAATAGTTATTCTATATTAAATTAATATTATAATATAAAAAAAATATATAAGATATATATAATATATAAGAAATTACTATAATAAGAAAAATGAACTATATTATACAAATATAGCTTATATTATACTAATATTATATAATATATTATTATATATATATATTTATATATAATAGTTATATGAAATTATATATATAGAATTAAATATATAAATATAATAGTATTTAATATATATAGTATATATAATACTATGGTATATACGATATATATATATATATATATATATATATACTATATATATATATATATATATATATATGATAGTCTATATACTATAATATATAATATATAATACTTTATATATAGATATATATATAACATTAAAACATTTGATAATAACAAAAATTTGTGAAATGAAGTATTTAAATAAAAGTGGAGAATACACAACTTTAATTGTTATTTTACCCTATATAAGGGACAAAATGTCCAAAATTTAACCAATAACGAAAAATCTACCGTTCCCCGTTTGTGATGCGAAACTTCAGACTAGGGTAGCTTTTAGGTTATTAAAAAAAAAAAAACTCATGTGGGGCTTTTTATTTTCTTAATGTACAAAATTGTTTAAAAAATTATAAAAAAAAGACAAAAAATTTTTTTTTTTTTTCTTAAATTTTTTACAACTCTACATGTACTTTTAATAAAATAGATCAAATATTAGACTTTGCTGGAACTAGTAGCTGATTATTTTAGGTAGTTTTTTTAAAATCTTGAATTGTACGTTATTTGTACTGCGATGAGACAGTCCTTAAGCCCTTGTGGATTCTTACTGCCTCTGATTTTCTTATATATTTTAGGCTATTGTTTGAATATTTTCTTCCAGATAGAAAAATGACTTAAAGTCAAATTGGTTTGCCATATTTGGTTTCAGCTACAAAGAATTTACACCACTTACAAATGATTACATTTATTATTATTATTATTATTATTATTATTATTATTATTATTATATTATTATTATTATTATTATTATTATTATTAATCAACTTAATGTTTTATATTATTATATTATATATATATTTATTATTATTATTATTATACTATTATAATTTTTATTGTTCAAATAATTCTTTGCAATTTATTAACTGCCTTTTTTGAAACTGATAATACAGAATTTAATAGTAAATTTATTATTAATTGTTCACTCTAACAAGATTCATTTCGCTGAGCTATCTCTTACTACTACATTCAAGAATTATCTTAAATTTACTACAATTATTATGCTCAAAAACAAACTAAACAACAAGTATCTTAGCAAATATAAACTCAAGTGTTTGTGGGTCCTAAAAATAAACAAAGATTCTGAACAAGTATATTACATATATTACAGTATATTTGTCGTGGTGTGAATCTTCCAAACTTTTCTTTGACATTCACCGTTCACGTACTACTCTTCCTCTCTCTCTCTCTTCCTCCTCTCTTTCTCTCTGAAAGATGGAAGAAAGAATTTACTAATTTAATAGAGATGTAATTACAATTGACAAATTGTTTCTGGTCTTCAGCGTTTGTTCTAGAGTATATAAGGTTCTCAAATATGCTTCGATTATTTGTCATGTATAAGTTACTTGTTCTTATCGATAATTTCGGAAAGTATTATTATTATTATTATTTATATATTATTATTATTATTATTATTATTATTATTATTATTATTATTATTATTATTATTATTATTATTATTATTTATTCACTATTAATCTTATTACCGCTATTATAATTCTTTACATTAAATAATTATTATTATTGATTTATTTTTTATGATTATTATTATTATTTTTATTAGATTATTATTATTTATAGTATTATTAGTATTATTTATTAATTATTATTTATTATTATTACATAAGAGTATTATGCAATTATTATGGTACTTATTATTAAAAATAATATTTTAATTATTTTTTTGTATAATTATTATTATTCATTATTATTATTATTATTCATTATTATTATTATTATTAGTTATTAGTTTATTATTATATTATAGTGACTATATAAGACTGCCATTATTATAATCAATTTATAATATAATATTATTAATATTATTGGTATTTCAATTAATCACTTTTACTATTATTATTATTATTTATGTTTATCATTGTATTATTATTTATTTATTTCCTATTATATTATTATTATTTATTATTTATTATTATTGATTATTATCATTATCATTGATTATTATTATTATCTGATCAAATTATAAAATATTATTCCATCAATATTATTATTATTATTAATATTATTATTATTATATTGATTTAATTATTATTAATTATTAAATTATGTATTTATTTATTATTATATAATATTATTATGTATTTTTTTTAATTATGAGTATATATATACTATATAATATATAATATATATATAATATATTATATAAATATATGATATATATATATATAATATATATAATATATATATATATATTATATATATATATATGGATATATATTATATAATATATAATATAATATATATATAATAGTAGTATATATATTATATATATCTTTTATATTACTGTTATCACTCTTATATATCAAACATTAATTATTATTTTATCCAATATTAGACACTCCGAAAGGGCAATTCTATCTGATATCGATATTTCAGAAAAGATAATCGATTTTTTAATATTCACATCAAACAAACTTTGTCATGTCTTCCGAAATTAATGTGTTCGAATGCTATTTGCAATCGATATTAAAAACGCACGATTAGGCACATATAAAATTATTTTAAGAAAATAATTTAGTACGAGAGTTTTATATATATAATAAATAGAATAATATATTTTATGATATATATATATATATATTATATTATTATATATAATAATATATGTTTCTACAGGAAATAAATTTATACTATATATTATATATACTATAGAAGATAGGTGTATATAGTAGTTATATGTAGTTCTATATACTGATCATTTTATTAAAAGTATGAATTTCGCTTTTTTATTTATCACTAATACTTATATACCTCATGTATGCCCTTAGTGATAGAAAATGCACAGACATATTGGTTGCGGCGTACATGCTTTTGCAGTGCTGTCATCGGCAGTATGCTGCTTCAGCATGATCAAATGTCTGCGCTGCGCGTCTTGAAATTGCTTTAGGGGGTCCCAATATAACAACTGTACACACCACTTCAGCGGAAGCGGTCTGCCATTCATTTAAGCCAACCTTGACTGTGCATATTACCCATATGTATTCGTTTTATATTGTGGAAAAAAATATGAATATATAACGTGATTTATTGACTAAAGAGAGACAATCTCTATTATCATGTATGGGACAAAAAAAATATCATTTAATTATTATTGCCGCGAGTCAATCCATTCTTTTTTTTGAAAATTACATGACCTTTTAATACAAAACCAAATGAAAATGTGCCATAATTTACTAGCGTAAGTTGGTAGAACTCAGAACCATATTTATGTTACTCTGTGTCAGCCTTATAAATAAAGCAATTTATTATCATGAAGAGTAAAAATTTTATATATCTAATTATCAGAAAATACTTTTCCATTTTTATCTTAAAAATTGATATTATTAATAGGTTATATTCATGTAGCGCTTCAAAAGAGAGTCACAACAGGGTTATTTACGTTTCGAGAGGCTAAGAGATATAATTTATATACATGGTAACAAAGATATCCGAAAAATTTTCGATTAATTATCGGAAAAAATAATCGAAATCTGATAGGATTACCCTAAAGCGGACAGCTTTCTGAATGGATCCCCACTCTGTTATTATTATTAGCTTTATTTTCACGAGGTGTATATGTCTTATTTTTATTCGCATTATATTTATTATTATTATATTATTTATTAATTTAAATCATTGTCTTTTATATCTATTAATGTATTAGTATTCTGATGAACTTGTTCTTTAAGTTTATAAATATGGGCTCTCGTATCTTGTAATAAAGCCCCCAAAATTAGACAGACACAATAGTGTGAGTAGGTGGTGAAAACATATTAAGCAAAATTATTAATAAGATTTTTTTTTAAATAATATATTTTGTGAGTGCGTTAAAACATGTTATTAGTCTTATCTTTAGATGATAGAATGATTCGGAGCATTTTATATATCGATTTATTTATTTGACATAAATTGTTGACGCATAGTGCCTAAATTATGAAAAAAAAGTAAGAAAAAAGAAAAAAAAGGGCATCAATAGCTGTATGTTTGAAGCCAATTGTCTGGAGAGAAAGCAACCGACGATATATAGCAGCCATTATTAAAAAATAAATAATTACTATATTTAAAATTTAGCTTTTTTTGTCTCTTAAGACATTATACTAGATGGGAATACTGATGACACACTCGGATAGTTCCACCTGACATCTTTGTCAAGATAGGCAGAGTACCTCACTTTTGCGGCCTAAAGTTCCTTCTTTCAGAGAATCACTCCTGCTCTACTCCGCGATAAGAGCTCTTACTCTCGATCGAAGTTATCTTCTAGTCAGTATTTATCATCGTTATTTGTTCTTACAGTTGAACATGGTTCTTCTCGATCTAATTCCCTTGGTAAATGTATAGTATTGTATTTTCGTACAGTTTAATCGTCAGAGCGTACAATCGTTACTTATCAAAGTCTTCTAGTTGTATGGATTGAGCTATTCTACCCCTACTCGTGAAGCCAATGTAACTGGCCCAAGTATGAGCACCTAATCTCCTAAACTTTCACGTGTCGTCCATAGAGGATCGACTAACCAAAGGACACTTCTCTTCGAATGACTTGGACTACCTTTCAAGCTCTTTTGTTTAACTTTTTTATCTCGATTAACTCACCTATCTCAAGCTAAGTATCTCAATATCTTGATATATCTTCGTCCTGCCCAGAGAAAAGTTATAAAACAATAATAATAATGCATCGGAGTTTATATATATTCAAGATATTTAAGAGAGTGAACTAGTCTCGAAATCTGCATAACAGAGCCGACATATGTTTCGAGTATTTTATTAGAGCGCTAAATAATTACTATAATAATATATTATTAAATATAAAATATATAATAAAATAAATAAAATTAATAATAATAATAATAATAATAATAATAAATAATAAATAATAATAAATATAATAATTATATAATAATATAATTAAATATAAAATAATAATAATATAATGAATTAATAAATAATAATATAATAAATTAATATATAATAAATAAATAATAATATAATATAATATATATTAAAATTAATAATTAATATAATAATAAAAGTATAATAATAAATAATTAAATAATTAATAAATCTTTAGGAGTGAAATAACCTTTATTCCACCTTCGCTCTTATGTTCCCTTCTAAATATAGTCCCTCATCGTACTTAACCCTTGAGTACATTAGAGAGAGAAGAACCAAAGGACGAAACATTCGGAATCACGGATAACAGGACTCGTAACCCGAACTCTCACCGTGACGACTTTCAATTTCTTGACCAGTTTGAGCCACGTGTCCGTGAGGATTACCTTTATCAATAATATAATAAAAATTATTAATATATTTCTAATAAAGAATACATAATAATATATAATTTATAATAAATATATAATAATTTAAATTATATCAATAATAATATAAATATAATAATAAATAATAATAATAATAATAAATATAAATATAATAATAATAATATATAATAATAATATATAATTAATAATATAATATAATATTATAATATAATAATATATAATTTAATATAATATAATAAATAATAATAATAATAATATGATGATAAATATATATAATAATTATATATAATAATATAATAATATATAAATAAATAATTAATATAATAATTAATAATTAATAATATAATAATAATTAATATAATATAATTAAATAATTATAATAATATAAAATAATATAATAATAATTAAATGAATAACAATAACAATTAACAATAACAAAACAATAACAATAACAATAATAAATAATATCTATTAATAACATTATGAATGTAATTATAATAATATCACATATCTCATCTTAATAATACATCTAATAATAGAGTGATAAAGTAAATATATCATCAACTTTTATCCCAATAAAAAGATAACTATGAATAAAAATCTAATATAATAATATATATATCAAAAATTATACTTACATGTAAAATAAGTGATAATCGTATGTTTAATAAAATTAGATAAATGATATAGATATGCATGTCTATAATGTTATGATGAAATTGATGAAATTATGTAGAATATGTATAAAACAGTTACCTCATGGGTTTGGTTTTTTCTTTAAATGAAGTAATGTACGTATATGAAAAAATAATGCTTATGCAGCAGTCTTTTGAAATGAATAAATAATTAATATTAATAATAGATATATCTATTGATATATACTCTATATAGTAAAAGTAAAGATACGTTAATAATATATATCCTATATAAAAATCCAAACATAACAGATATCTTTGATTTTACTCCGATATCATATCACACCGAGTGCATCTTGTCACCTAGATTGTATCGATAGTTAGATATACAAAGACCCAACTCATGCTCACCTAATATGTCAAAATAATAATAAAAAAATGTTGAATATTATCAGGAAAGTAAAATATTCTTGAAATCTAGCATCTTATATTGAAGAAGTTGTGTTGTAGAGAGAGTGTCGACACCTCTGATAGTGATAATTTTTTATACTATCTCCATTTGCCTGATATATGATAACAATATATTAGAGTCTTAATTTATTTAATTTACTTATCTTTGTTCCCCTTACTGACTGTGACGTATTTAATTGAGAAAGAATTTGTCAGTGCACTTTGTAATGAGCTTGTTGCGTAGTGCTCTTCTGTCTACTGCTTGTGACTTTCCTTGTTCTCCTCGCATTGTAATTGCTTGACTGTATTATCGCTTAGTTGAGCGTAGTATCATCTCACGTCCTTGGTCATCACTAGGCGTGTCAGACTTGCCTTCTCTGCTCCCTGTTACTACTCTATCTTCTACTCATGCAGATATAGACATGTTCACCTCGTTATAAGGGTGATTATTAGTGAGAATAGTACTATCTTAATTTTTTTGTGGCTTTAGCATTCATTTTGCTTTCCTTTAACTCAGTGAATTTTCGATATTTTTTTAGTATGATTGTAGTTTCGGTACGTATCTTACTCATATCTTCTTCTAAGTAGCACAATCCTCTAATTTATTAATACAATTAGTGAGGTCAGCTATCGTGTTACACACATACATTATAAGTATTTTCCTACTTATGAAGGCTTTAGACTCTTCTAATATTAGATGCTCTATTATGATTTTTCTTTTTGATTTGTGTTCATCTCTACTTTTATTTCATAGATTGAATCATGTTCATAATAAATTATATTTTAATTTGAGTACGCATAGTATGTGTGATAGTTTCTTTTTCGCATTTTTAGAGCTATGATCCTCTATCTAAGAGTTTTTCATCTTTGTGAAGCTGTCTACTCACATATACACGAGCGACTTCCAACTTATTTGGAAGTAAGACTATAAACTGTAACTCTTGTAGTTATGCGTATCACCTATCTGCACATGATTCGTATTTCACTGCGATAGTCAGGATATTGTAGTGTATACGACTCATCGCGTATATATATAGGCCATATTTCATCCATTTATGTATACTTTCTTTCCTTTTGCATTTATATTCTTGCTTTCAGCGACCTGATAGTCTTTCTCTCAACAAGATCAGAACATGTAGTCTTGGATTTAAAGTACCAAATTGCCACTATACGGTAACTCGTATGAATAATTGCAGCGTTCGTCTACGAAGGGTCATAGAATATTCAAGATTTGTATCAAAATTGATTTTATTTAGTAGAAACACTATCAAAAACATTATAATGCTAGTCATATACAGAAGAGCCACTTATTAGCACGTAATATATTTCCTTTATTTATATCACTACGCTATTTACAATCAACTAAAATCACCATTACTATTTGTATAATCTTCCGATATATCACCGTTCTTAGGTTACATCATGTCCCTCACCCAGGTTTTAGTCCATATTGTATATGGCCGTACGTGTATTAATCAGAAAATAGGATCTGACCATACCAATCCTAGATAGATTATCAAAGATATATAGAAAAAGAGTTTCGTTAAGAATAAGCGCTGAGTATAGTTACCTTGAGCTTATTGGGTGATTGCAACAAACTTTATGCCGGCATTATAAATTCGCGCTAAATTTTGAATATTTCGATTTAGAAGAGACGTGTATCATATCAGTTTCTGTCGATATCTCTGTAAGAAGATCATCACTTCAATTTTGGTGTCTATCTTTTAAGCAAATATGCATCGAAATACGAGTCTGAAACTTCATAAAATGTGTGTATATCTCACCAATCGCTTTAGTTAAAATTAACTCTATCATTGTTTTTGTGATTCAGGATTTACCAACACTCTCAAATTAATAAATTAAATAGTTGTAACAGAATTCACTCTTCCACGACTCATACACTACTAAAATTATATTATATATCTTATTCTATACAATATTATTTAATTTATTTTTTCCGTTTCCTGTACTTTGCTTTTATGAAACTGGATGTCAAAAAATAATATTTTAAAATATAGTACCAATCCGTCTACTATTACTCTCCGAACACACAGTCTAGAGTGTACACTGACCTCTGATCTATTCAGTGAAGACACAAGTCATCGAGTACATCGTGTGTTAATGTGAGACATTGTTTACATATATGTGTAAAGTCCGTAACATGAAATTATTTAATTAGACCACACCAGTTACGCCATTCAGAGAGTATGAACAACAACTCTAATCTATCAGTCTCAACCTCTCAGTGAGAATATTCGTGTATATCTACTGTATGAGCGAATGTTTTCGAATATCCATGCTATATCTTTTGGCAATAGTTAATGGGTTGTGGGTAGTAAAGGTGTTAGGTTTACAGAGTGCCTCCGATAATTTGCGTCGATATCCCACTCATAGGAAACTCCCTCTGTTAAGCAATCTGTCATCCTAGATAATAATTAAAAATAAATAATAATAATTAATAATAATAATAATAATTAATATATAATAATAAATAATTATAATAAATTAATAAATAATAATATATTAAATAATATAAAAATAATAATAATAATGAATAATTAATAATAAATAATAATAATAATAAAATATTAAATAATAATAAATATATAAATTACTTGGAATTAATACAAATATACTCTTATTGCATCAAACGTTATTGAATCGTAAAATAAAAAAAACTATTAAGAAACACATTATTACACATAACCACATAAATATTTAGAATGCTACTCTCTTAGTGATGTTTCAGTTCATCGTTATAGACTGCTCAAGTCGCAGTTAAATACATTATTAGGTATAATACTGTAAACAATACTGATATAATATAAATATATCATATATATATATATATATTATATATTATAATATATATATTACTATTATTTATAATATTTATATATATAATTTATATATATATTAAATATATATATATAATATATATATATATATATATATATATATATATATATATATATTATATATTTATATATATAATATAATGTATATATATATTATTATATACATATATATATAATTAATATAAAAAATTACATATATTATATTATATATATATTTAACTATATATAATATTATATAATATATATATATAATATAATATATATAATATTATATATTATATTATATATATATACTATATATATATTTTAATATATATATATATATATATATATACTATATATATATATATAATATATAATAATTATATATATATATATAAGTATATATATATTATTTAATGTATATAATATATAATATAATTATATATAACATATTATATATAATATAATATATATATATATATATATTATAATAATATATATAATATATATATATATATTAACTATATATATATATATATATATTTATATATATTAATATTATATAATAATATTAATATATATATATATATATATATTAATATTAATATATATATATATATTTATATGTATATATATATATATTATAATATTATATTATAATATATAATATATTATTACTATTAATATATATATATATATAATAATAATATATATTAATAATTTTAACTATATATATAATATATATATATATGATATATATATATTATAATATTATAATATTATTATTTAATATATCATAATTATATATATATTATACATATTTAATATTATATATATATATATATTATATATATATATATGTTATATAATGACTGGCCACTTAGTTTATTTCAAAGTTATTAGTAAATACACTCTATTCCTACTACCCTAATATATTGTTATATCAATATATAAAATAATAAGTGGTAACGTGATATACTTTAGAGAAATATTGATTATCAGTACTATATAAATATAATTTAGGTAACCATACACTAAAAGAGCTAAAAGTTATTATGATTCTTCGCTAGTAAATATATAATGCTAAGTTATGTTAACATTAAAGTAAACAACAGAAATATGCATACAATTTATCACAAAGTGCCATGCTTAATATTTTAAAAGGATATATATATGATATAATAATTAATAATAATAATTAAATATATATATAATAATATAAAAATTAAATATATATATAATAATATTAATATTAAATAATAATAATAATAATAATAATAATATAATATATAATAATAATAATAGTTATAATAATAATAATAATAATAATTAAATAATAATATAATAATAATAATAATAATAATAATAATATAATAATAATAAATAATAATAATAATAATAATAATAATAATAATAATTAAATAACATACCTAAAAAATTTTAACTGCTTCATTAGTATCATGATTTGGTAGCCTTCCCGTACCTTTTCCTGTGTTCACTAACAATCTGCATTATGAATTGCCTTTCATCTTCGTTCTTGGTAAGAATATTCTGATATTCCTGGACTAGTTTCACTCCTCTTTCCGCAACATCATTAACAACTACAATGCTATTCACTATTTGCAACCCACGTTGGAAGTTAACATCATCTTTCCAAGTAGATGGGCATTTATTTAAAAAACTTGTATTTATTGTAAATCTTGAGAAGCACATCCTCGATTTAGCTGAAATAAAATGATAGAACTGTTTTTCTTTTAAACAGTTGAGGTCTTCGTACTCTTCACTACTAACAATGTATCGTTTTATTTCGTTCCCAGCATCTCTGTCTTCTGCGGTCTTTACTATAGTTGCCATCTTTCGCTTCATCTCTATTGGCACCTCATCATCAAAGAAAGAGAATGCGGCATTTTCTGGTGAGAGGTACCATAAATGATTTATAAATTTTTTCACGGCAGCACTACTGATTTCAGGATCTACTTGCCTATACTCAATTAATTTTAGTAAAAAATTGTAATCCAGATATGAAGCTTTGACCGCTAGGGGTGCTAGGAACCACACCCGTAAATAGAGTGTGATAAGAAAAGTGCATATTCTTGTGATTGAATTTATCTCATGTTTGGTCAGTTCGATTTGGTCTTGGAATAAATACAGTTTAAAAGCATTATAAAATAAAAGCCTTTGCCATCCACCTGCTAGCTATTGGTATTTATAAAATATTATAGCATGATCCACCTAATAATCACCCACTCAAATGCTTATGTCATGTACCATTATTCACATACCTTACTGCGTGACAATTATTTATAAACCATTCATATCCTCACTCAATAAATATGTCTCATATATATAATACATATTCTCACTTCATTAATAACATTACTTTAATGAAAATCAATACTCCGCCCCCTAAAAAACATATAAACTAATTCACTGTCACAATCACATATTAGCCGTATATATAATATATATGTATATATTTATATTAATATAATACTATATAAATATACATGATATAATGAGATTAGTATTGCTAAAATCAAATATTTTATAGGAGAACAATACGGATTTATCAAGAAGGAATATCTAACTTAACATTGGATTTAAGAAAAACCCACTATAAACTCTGCTACCTATACCCATCATAGAGAGATAATTTCTCCACTATATCTTCAATTAATACAATGCAAGTGATAACACCCATCATTTAAACATATCAACTATAATAACCAGTTAACCGTATAAAATTATATAAATTAGAATCATTTTATTAATATATAATTCCAATAATTATAAAACAAACAATTAGCGAACTTAAAATAGACTCAATATCATACACGATAATTATATCCTAAATATATCATCTAGTATATTTATTCATATAAACACCATCAAAAATTTAAAACGACCATACTAGGTCAAAATCTCACTACAAGAACGTGCCACATAAGTTATTCTAAATCCTTTTGCCTGAAGACGTCTCTAAGACTATGAGGACATAAAGTTCGCATACCTTAGAGTAATAAATATAATAAATTTTTATATATAAAAAATTAAGTACTTTATATTAAATGTTATATCTTGAGAATATATTGACAGAAATAATATATAGAATTTTTGAAAGTTTTCATCCGATAACCCAGTAGCCTTTTAATTACATATAAATATTCCTGAAACTACATTACAAGTATAGAATAATACTTTATCATATATATATATAATATATTTATAATTTATATAAAATATATACGTATTATATATATATATCTATATTATATTTATATTTATTTATAATTTTTTAAAAATTTAATTAATATTTAATAAATTTATATAAATATATATATATATTATATATTAGATATATATATACTTATAATATATATAATATATATATATATATTAATATATAATATGTATATATTATATATAATATAATATATATATCTATATAATATTTATATATATATATTACTTATATAATATTATATATATAATATATATATATATATATATATATATAATTTTCCTACCAATAGGGGTCAGATAAGATACTGCTGATATTATACGTAAGTTCTACAATATTTTTATAATGAATTATACTTATTTATGGTATGACTACTTTCATCAAGATATATGGTAAGATGTTAGTCTTATATAGTGAGTAAGAAAGATAATTAGTGACTTTCTCTGTATATCTTTAGGTCTATTCCCTTCTTTCTAGCCCACAGACTTGAGTAGTATGCTACAGAGGGCTTCTCTACACGAGGTCATTACGCCGTGTATAATAAAATGACAGTAGGTAAGATATGTGACAAATGTGATCTCGAGTAAAAGAAAAAGCCCAGTCACCTTACCGCCTTCACCACTATTCATTCAATTAAATATAGTGAAAACTCGTCACAGACAGTAAAACCACCCTTATAGTGAGTATTTTCATGGACCTGATCACGACGACCCTCTACTATGTAAATCGTCATAGTAAGGTTCAATCCCCTGGCCCAGATGGCGTCACAAAATCACCTATTGTCCCCAATATTAAAAACCCCGCCATTCTTACTCCTTAATCCATTATGAGCATACCTCATTTTATTCTCGCCTCTGCCAAACTTCACTATTAATCTATATATAAATCTCCTTCAGACATTAATCGAGTTCCATCAGGTGGGAGTAGGTAGGATACTCAATTTATCCAACAATTTATCTCTTCGTGTGATATCTTCACCTAAATAGCCGTACGTATATATATACTCTGTATAGTTCCCTCATAACTACATCACAACCCATACTATATACATACCGCTTAACTAACTATATACGTATATATATACTATAAATTCATCCTATTACCACTAATGACCAAACCATTACTTATCAAAATACATAATATATATATATATAACTTTCAATTATTTATATATATTACTATCTCATTATTTATTATACCTTTGCTATATATATAACAGAGAAGCAGCAACGCAGAGAGCACGAAGATAAGACTCGTAATAAGTTCAGACTAGTATCCTGAGAGATGAGAGATTATATGATTAATCGATGATCTAGAGTCAGAGAGAGATTGCCTCAACACCTAGCAGATGAGAGATGAGAAGAAAAGGCAAAAGCACCTAAGCATAGTGAGCAGTGTGAGAAAAAGAGTGTCCTGAAAGAACGATATATTATATATTACTGAATAAAACAATAATTGTAACTAAATAACATAATTTTAGTATTCTATATTAATAATAGTAATTAACTTACTGTATATAAGTTATCCTAAAGGTATAATACCATTAGTACCTTATTACTATATATACAACTTACCTAATATATATATACCTCTACTGAATATATAAACTAACATATATATATAGGTAAACAACTAATATATATATCACCTCATATATAGCTAAATATAGATACTACCTATAGTATACTGACTAACTCTAAAGATAAATATCATTTCATATATATTATCCTTTATAATACTATATACACACTCAGAATAACGATTTAAATAATTATATGTACACCAGCAAAACCCTTTATCACTATATGTACTATATATATATGCCAGAGAGCGATGTGCACCGATAGCTATAAAACATTGATACTTAACAATTTTCCTTTCTCCCTTAACTTACTTTGCTAAACCACAGAATCGCGACCATTGCGGACTGTTCTTGCTATGTTCGAGATGACTTCTATAAATTCTCTCTCTCTTCGTATTCAGCAAGCTCACTCTTCATCAAGGCTCATGTTATCATACCTTACTTCTTCTGTCTTCTCTCTACGAGCTTCTAAACCATCATATAACACACAACAAACAAAAATAAAAATAAATATAATAAAAAAACATAAAACTAACAATGATCAAACTCTGGAAATCTTAAAAAATCTATATTTTTCCACCTTTGCGTTAGAGACTAATATTCAAATTTACTTATATAACAATTATAATACTTACCATACACTAACGTATGAGTATATATATATATACTATATTAGTACTTATCATATTCACATTATCATTCTACACAACCATAAAAACCTACTTAACTTTTATTTAATAATCTATAGTAATTTACTTGCAGTAACTCACCTATCCTTATATTTAACTAATTTACTCACCTGTACTCACCAAATATCTCGGCTACCAATCCTCTCAAAACTATATACTATTAGCTATTCAGATTCGCCACACTAAGTAAATATAAATCACCCTAATAATACTAATTATTCCGTAACATATATATATATATATATAATATATATATATATATATATTTATATATATGAGTAGTTATATATAGGCATACGACCTCCATACTCATCTCCACTTCTCTCACCATCATTCTTAAACACCATATTCCTATATGCCATTCCCCACCTATATATTGATATATCTTTTCAATATATATTAACTCACCTACACCATATACAAATTGTAATAACCAATAGGATGAACGATATATAATATACAACCCTATGGTCTCACTTTTCACGCTTTTATAATACCTTAAAATCACTATATAAATCCACATTGTAACACCATTTATATATATATTACTTACTACACACTCACGCCTTCACTATATATAATCATAATTATTTTATATTAATATATAATATATAATATTATATATAATATATAATATATATATATATATAAATTAATATATATATATATATAATATATATATATTATAATATATATATATAATATATATAAATATATATATATATAAATATAATATATAATATATATATATATATTAATAATAATATATTAATATATTTAATTATAATATATATAATATTAATATATATATTATATAAAATATATATATATATTATATTAATAATAGATATATATATATATATATAATATATATCATATATATATATATATTATATATATTGTAGCTTTAGTGTGCTGTGTTGATGTGTGTTGTATATATTACTATTATGCTATATATATGATTATATATATCTATATATGTTATATATAATTATTATATAATAATATATATTATATATATATAATATTATTATAATATATATGTGTAGTTTAAAATTAATAGTATATATATAATATAATTATATCACTATATTATATTTAAAACAAATATTATATTTAGTTGAGTGAGTGATTGTTAGTTGAGTGTGTATAATGATATATATATATATATATAAAAGGTTTTGAGATGTACGGATATCCGCATCTGACCATCATATTTCTCTTATCCGCATCCGCATGAACTGTTTGCGGATAAGCAGATAGTATTCATTTATTATTATGAGACTAAAATGCCTCCCCTCAACTTTCTGTAACACAAGATGATTCAGACTCCGTTGGAATGGAATAGCTTAAATTTGTGAGTGAGCATGCTTGAGAGATGGGATGAGAATGTAGTATAGTGTAATAAAAAGCCGTGTCATTTCACCATCCCTTCTATTAATAAATTCCCTTACCTCGCTGCAATATTATATTACTCTTTTCCTGGCGATCCATCCTCCTCCTCCTAATCAAACAACTGATCGCTCAGAGCACGACTCACTCTGCCCATTCATGCTAGCGTATGAAATAACGGGAGAAGATTCTCAAAGTGCTGCTCAAGGAGCGTCATCGCATACACATCTTCTACGTTAGCAAAGCAGCGGGAGCTCCGTTTTCCCGAGCAAGAGCTCAAGTATTCCCCGAGGGGATACTGTGGTATAGTAATTAATACTAGATATTTATTAGGTAATTAGTATATTATACTTTTATTTATATAATATAATTATATATAAAATTACCGTATTGAGTAAGATATATATGGTAACATAAGTATAACTATTATAGCTATA
>JABUQX010116348.1:0-10000 GCA_015478945.1 Trachelipus rathkii | reverse complement strand
TGCCTCCTTCACTTCTTCAGTCCACCCCTCTTGTGTCTTTTCTTCGATCCTCCTACCCATCTTTTACCCAGGGTCTCCATCTGCTGCCCTTTTTACTTTTTCTTGTATCTCCCCCTATCTCTCTGACTCCTTCTAATTATTCTAGGTTCTGACTTATTATTTCAACATATTCCCTTTTCCTGTCACGCTCCTTCAGTGACTCCACTTTAATAACATTTCTCTTTTCTTTATTCTGCAACTTATCTGTCTTCACCTCCAGGTCCGTTACCAATAATCTATGATCCGAATATATAGTGTTACTCCAGGCATCACTTTCACATTCCTTATTTAGCCTACTATTAGACGATATTATATAGTCTATAATAGATCTCTGATCGAATTCTCCTGTGATATTGTTCCATCTATATCTTGTGAACCTATGTGAGTCCCTCTGTTGGAAAAACCCATCATGATCTTTATTCCCTTCCTTAAACAGAAATCTATCAACACCTCTCCTTCAATATTTCTTATCTTCTATCCATACTATCCCACCATTCTCTCCACCTCGTTTCTTCTCCTCCCCCACTCTTGCATTGAAATTTATAATATATATATATATATATATATATATATATATATATATATATATATATATATATAAATATATATATATATATGCTATATATATATATATATATATATATATATATATATATATGATAATTTTTTTTGAAAATGTATCGAGTATCGATTATCGATTTTTCCGATACATTTGTAGAAAAATGCATAAAGCGATACCGATACTCGATACATTTAGGAATTGTGCCAAGCGATACCGATAACCGATACAAATGTATCGATCGATACGTATCGCCATTACATGTAATCTATAGATACTGCCCATCACTGTATATATATATATATATATATATATATATATATATTTATAATATAATAACTAACTAATATATATATATATATATATATATATATACTATACTATATATATATATATATATATATATATGTAATATTAACAATAATAATAATATAGATAATAATAATAATATATATATATGTATAATAATAATATATAATAATAATAATAATAATAATAATAATATATGTATAATATAATATATGTATACTATATATATAAAATATACTATAATAATAATAATAATAATATGTACAATAATAATATATGTAATATGTATATGTATGTGTATACTACCTTCTTCAACAATAACAATAATAATATTATAATAATAATAATAATATAATAATAATAATATATATATATAATAATAATATATATGTATATGTAATAATTAATAATATATGTAATAATATATATATGTATTATAATATGTATAACTATATATATAATAACCATAATAATAATAATAATAATAATATGTAATATATGTATATCTCTCAACCACTTATAATAACATAACATATTCATCTTATATATATATATATATATAAATATATATTCTAATATATATATATTTATATAAGTATATTCTATTTCTAATATCGTTATATTTATTTAAATTTATTTATTTAAATAGTCGCCGCTGGAAAGAGTAGCCTTTGGGCAGCTAACTTTTGAACTTTCTGATATTTATAATTAGACGGTGAAACATAATTGTTTTCGATGCATTAAAACCTTCGTTCCTTCATTCTTTGTAAATTATTATTATTATTATTATTATTATTATTATTATTATTATTATTATTATTATTATTATTATTATTATTATTATTATTATTATTATTATTATTATTATTATTATTATTATTATTATTATTATTATTATTAT
This sequence comes from Trachelipus rathkii, assembly GCA_015478945.1. NCBI lineage: Eukaryota > Metazoa > Arthropoda > Malacostraca > Isopoda > Trachelipodidae > Trachelipus > Trachelipus rathkii. Next base: position 8,192 of record JABUQX010116348.1, on the reverse strand, counting down.
TATTATTATTTTATATTAGTATTATTATTATTTCATTGTTGTAATATCCCTAACTATAATTAGTTTTTATTATTTATTAAAACTATTATTGAAAAATAAAAGGTAACAGAATGAAATAATAAATTTACATGAATTATCACATTAATACATATTAATTATTTATTTTGTTTATTTTCAGGATGTGAATTCTAAGCCTTGTAGTTAAGCATTGTCCTATGCCATATTCCTAAACCTTATCCATAAGACTTTAAAATTTATCTAAAGTTTCATCATTAATAAATTAAAATATGAATCCAACTCGTAATATAAATTGATTATAACCCTACTAAAATTAAAAGGCAATCTTAAAATTATTATCTTAGTTGAAGATAACTATTATACAACGGGGGCGTAGAAAGAGAGAGAGAGAGAGAGAGAGAGAGAGAGAGAGAGAGAGAGAGAGAGAGAGAGAGAGAGAGAGAGAGAGAAAGAGAAAGAGAGAGAGAGAGAGAGAGAGAGAGAGAGAGAGAGAGAGAGAGAGAGAGAGAGAGCATAACATAAAATATTTTAAATAAAATAAGAGTGGAATCTTCTCACTTACATTTAATACTTGTCTCTAAGATCCTTTGAGACGAGTCACTTTCATATTTAGATGGTATAATAGACGAAATTTGAACCTGAACTTCAAATTAAAATTCAATTATCCGATGCATGTTCAATATAGAATAATATGCATTATTTTCTCATCTATTGTAACCAGCAGCAGTGAAAAAACAAACAAACTTCTCCTTTGGTATATATATATATATATATATATATATATATATATATATATATATATATATATATATACATATATATATATATATATCTGTCTTTCTTTCATAATATGTAATAATATGTAGATGTAATATAATAATAATATAATAATATAGAGCATATAATAATAATAACAATTATAAGAATATGCATAGTATTGCATATTTAGCTATATAATAATATATATATCAATAATATAATAATAATAACATATATATATGGCATAATAATAATAATAATAATAATATAATAACCAATAATAATATATTTATATATCTCTTTCAATACAACTAATGTAATAATATGTTTATAATAATATATGTATGTAATATGTATGTATAATAATAATATATCAATAATAATAATAATAATAATAATGTAACAATAATAATAATAATAATAATAATAACATAATAATAATAATAATAATAATAATAATAATAATAATAATAATAATATAATAATATATATATATATAATAGTAACAATAATAATAATAATTTAATAATAATAATATATATATATAGCTATATATTTATAATATAACCAATAATAATAATAGCCAATATAATATATGTAATAATATATTAATAACTTAATAATAATAATAATAATAATAATAATATAATATAATAGCAATAATAATAAATACCAATAATAATAATATAATAATAATTTATATATATGATAATAATAATAATATAATAATATATATATAGTATAATAACTAACAATAATAATAATAATATAATAATAATAACCAATAATAGCCAATAATATAATATATAATAATAATATATAATAATAATATATAATATATATATCTCAATAATATATATATATATGTTATATATGTATATATATATATATGTTGTAATACATAATAATAATAATATATATATATATATATATATATATATATATATATATATATATATATATATATATATATATATATATTCTTTATATATATATATATATATATATGCTCTTTCATAACATATATATATATATATATATATTAGACTGCGGTTACAGCGCTGTAGTTGTTTTTTTAAACTCATTCGGGGTCCCCTAAAATGTGATATATATATATATATATATATATATATATATATATATATATATATATATATATATATATATATATGTATATATATAATATTATAATATTATTATTATAATATTATGATAATATTATCAGGATAACAACTGGTATAAGTAAAGTTTTTTACAGAAAATCAGAAGAAAAATACTCCTTTAACAATAAACATAATAAAATAGAAGCAATGGCTTTCGACCTAAATCACGGTCCTCATTCAGATGCATTAATATTAGACTAAATAAATAATATTAATATTGTTACAAATTATCAATATCAAAAAAGTTTGGATTTTATTTTTTGAAAAAGGGTGTGAGAAGTATAAAATGTCGTTCATGATGGGATCAATGTGGATGTCATTTTTTTTGTACATTAAAATTATTAGAATTGTTAATAAAGAAGCATTCAGCGAATTTTCTCAGGTGTAAATTTTCTATGCCAATGATGGGTGTCATTTGATTAATGTTGATAGTGTGATTATGAGTGGATCTATGAATAGTTAGGACAGAGTTTGGATTGTGTTGCTGGAGATTATATTTATGCTGATGTTTGCGACGAGGAAAATCATGAGTTTCACCAACATATATGTTGTTACAGTTGAAACAAGGAATTTTATAAACGCAGTGAGATGTAATAGTATTAGTGTGTGTATGAGGTTTAAATATATGTTTGAAGGGAAGTGTTTTAGAAGAGGAAATGTGAATGGATTTGGGTAAGGAAGATAGGTATAAGTTTTGTCCTGTTCTATAGGTTTGGTATAATAAGTATGTTTTGCTCTGCGTAAAGCTGTCTTGACAACATGATGAGGATAAGAAAGTTTGAGCAATTTCAAGTTAAAGATAAGTGGGGGAGCAAATTCTAAAAGCTCTAAGGAATAGAGAAGATAATGTACCTATTTTGGTGTTAAGGGGGTAGGAAGAGAACCAATGTATGTAGCTAGGATTGGATTGGAAGTGAGTTTTCTATAAACTGAGAAATGTATGTTGGGTTGGGAAGACCAAATCATGAGAATATCAAGAAAAGGAAGAGTGTTGTTGATAGAATGTTCGACAATGAACTTTATGTTAGGATGTATATTGTTAATATGAACAAGAATGTCGTTTTTGCCGCAGTTCCTCTTAATATTAATCATAACGATATTCTTGTTCATATTAACAATATACATCCTAACATAAAGTTCACTGTCGAACATTCTAATAACAACACCCTTCCTTTTCTTGATACTCTCATGATTTTGTCTTCATAACTCAACATACAATTCTCAGTTTATAGAAAACCCACTTCCAATCCTAGCTACTTACTTACATTGCTTCTCTTCTCACCCCCTTAACACCAAAATAGGTACATTACTTTCTCAATTCCTTAGAGCTTTTAGAATTTGCTCCCCACTTATATTCAACCTGAAATCAACTTAATTTCTTCCCAATTACTCAAACTTTCTTATGCTCATCATGTTATCAACACAGCTTTAAGCAGAGCGAGACACACCTATTATACCAAACCTATAAAACAGGCCAAAACTTATACCTCTTATATTCCTTTACCTCTCTCAACTCATAGTTCAATTAAAAATATCTTTCCCAAATCCATTCACATTTCCTCTTCTAATATACTTCCCTTCAAACATATATTTAAAACTCATTATTTTGAATGTAATACTATTACATCTCAATGCGTTTACAAATCCCTTGTTTCTACTGTAACAATATATATGTTGGTGAAACATGATTTTCCCCGTCATAACTATCAGCATAAGTATGATCCCCAACCAGACATTCCTAACTCTGCCCTTACTCTTCATAGATCCACTCATAATCACACTATTAACATTAATCAAATGACACCCATCATAGGCATAGAAAATTTACTCCTGGGAATAGTTCACTGAATCCTTCTGTATTAACAATTCTAATAATTTTAATATACAATAAAATGACTTCCACATTGATCCCATTAAGACCAACATTTTACAATTCTCGCCCTTTTTCAAAAAATAAAACCAAACTTTTTTGATATTCATAATTTGTATTAATTTTATTATTATTTATTAAGTCTAATATTTAATGCATCTGAATGAGGACCGTGATTTAGGTCGAAAACTAATGCTTATATTTTATTATGTTAATTGGTAAAGGAATATTTTTCTTCTGATTTCTTGTAAAAAACCTTACTTAAACCAGTTGTTATCCTAATAATATTATTCTAAGGCATTATTACCTATATATATATATATATATATATATATATATATATATATATATATATATATATATATATATATATATATATATATATATAAATATATTACGTATATATATATATAAATATATATATATATATATATATATATATATATATATATATATATATATATATATATATATATATATATATATATATATATATATATAATTATATTTACTTTCTTTATATATATATATAACATATAGAATTTGTAATAATATTAATATGTAATAATAATAATAATATATATAATAATAATATGTATAATATAATAATAATATATGTATGTATAGATAATATAATAATAATAATAATAATATATATAATATAATAATAATAATAATAATATATAATAATATATATATATATATAATAATAATAATAATAATAATAGCTGTGTGTGTATGGAAGTATATGCCGTTGACATGTAATAATATGGATGTATAATAACTTAATAATAATAATATATATATAATAATAATAATATAATAATAATAATAATAATATGTATATATAATAATATAATAATAATATATATATATATAATAACCAACAACAATAATAATAATAATAATAATATATAAATATTTATAATATACGTATGCATATATGTATATGTAATAATAATAATAATAATAATATAGCATATATATATATATATATATATATATATGTATATATATATATATATATATATATATATATATATATATTTATATATATCAGGCATGGGTTCAAGTACATTTTGTCAAGTACAAGTACAAGTACAAGTTCAAGTACAAGTACTCTAGAATTGTTCAATTACAGAGTGCAAATACCAAATACTCTAGAATTTGTTCAAGTACAAGTACAAGCACATGGTATCTAGTTCAAGTACAAGTACAAGTACTTTACAAAAACTTATATATATAATAATATATATATAATATATATAATATATATATATAACATATATATATATATATATATATATACTATATATATATGTAATATGTGTATGTATAAGCAACAGCAATATTGTGTGCCAATAATAACAATAGCCAGCCAATAACTAATAACCAGCAATAATGTATATATAACTCTATTCTTCATATGTAACTTCTAGCCAATAATAATAATAATAATAATATGTAATATATATATAATATATATATATAATATAATATATATATATTCATATATATATAATATATAGATATAATAATAATATATAATAATAATAATAATAATAACAATAATTATATATGTATATGTAAATGAAATAATAGTATAATAAATATTATCATATGTGTGTACAAATATGTTCATAATAATAATAAGATATGTACGACAAATACTTGACTAGATCGTTTATATTATTTCTTACATAATATGTAATATAATAATATGTATAATATCATGTGTCATCATAATATGTATGTATTGCATAACATATATATAGTATATATATATATATATATAACCAACTAACTTATATATATATATATATATATATATATATATATATATATATATATATATATATATATATATATATCACCACCATCATCACCCACCTTCTCTCCCCAAGACTGGGGGTAAGGTGCGTAGCATGCACGGAAACAGATATGTAGTAGAAGAATATGAAGCAAGTCGAAAAGAAAGCCCAGCCTTACGACCCCCTTTATACCTTTTAAGGGAGGGTCCAATTATTTCTTCGGGCTGAGCCCAATTTTCACCCGCTCTTAAAATGGACATAAAATTATTATTATTGACCATATCAACACCAAACTGTAGCTTTTTTTTACCTCTAAAACGTCGTATTTGAGTGTTTTTCTTTGTCTGTAGTCATTGTTTTGGTATTTTCAATTTTTGAAAATCTGTGTTTTTGACATTTGCCGAAACTCTTCCTAAACTATATTTCGAAATGACTTCAAACTTGAAAAATACAAAGATTGGAATATTATCTAAAAAGTGTAGCAGGGGAATTTTTATAATTGACCCCATATCTGAGCATTGGTCGATTTTCAAAACCTACTATTTTTGGGTTTTGAAATTAAAAAATTTGGATATTTTTTTCTGTTTATCCGATCTGCATGTAATTTTCAGGACATTTTTAGTCGGGGGAGATGCACATTTCTTACTTAGATAATTTCTTTGTATATGCAGTAGTTTGGGATTTTTTTTTTTTTTTTGGAACAAATTTTGCAAAAAAAAATTTTGGGAAATTTTAAAAACATTTTGTTTTGAGTATACAAAAAAATATTTAAGTAAAAAAGGTGTATCTCGCTCGACTGTACAAGCACTGAAAATTTCATGTTGATCGGATTAGCAGAAAAAACATTTACATCAATATTTCTCTTTTTCAAAAATTTAATCGCTCAAAAAAGTGAAATACTGATATATATTTTTTTCTACTTATCCGATAAACATCAAATTTTCAGGGCTTGTATGAGCAGGCCTACATCTTTTTTACTTAAATAATTTTTTTGTATACTCCAAAGAAAAGTTTTAAAAAATTTCCCAAAATTTTTTTTTGGAAAATTTGTTCCAAGAAAAAACACCAAACTACGGCTTATTCAAAGAAATTACCTAAATAAGAAATGTGCATCTAACCTACTACAAATGTTCTGAAAATTTCATGCAGATCGGATAAACAGAAAAAAATATCACAATTTTTCAATTTCAAAACCCAAAAATAGTAGGTTTTGAAAATCGATCAATGCTCAGATATGGGGTCAAATACCAAAATTCCCATGCTACACTTTTTAGATAATAGTCCAATCTTTGTATTTTTCAAGTTTGAAGTCATTTCGAAAAATAGTTTAGGTGGAGTTTCGACAAATGTCAAAAACACAGATTTTCAAAAAATGAAATACCAAAACAATGACTACAGATACAGAAAAACACTTGAATAAGACGTTTTAGAGGTCAAAAAAATCTACAGTTTGGTGTTTATATGGTCAAAATCGGCTGAAAATTTCGAATTTTATGTCCATTTTTAGGGGGGGTGAAAATTGGGCTTAGCGTGAATCAAAGAATGGACCCACTCCTTTAATGAGAACTCGACGCAGTCAGAAAATCCACCCTAGAGCTTCACGGGACCACGACGGACCTTTACTATGGCATTTCGTCAATGTGGATTTCACCCCTTGGCCAAGGTGTGCTACAACCATACCCAATCACAAAACCCCGCCATTCACTCCTATTATTATGCACCTTTCTACTCGACGCTGCCAAACTCACATTTCTCTCCTCCAGGCATTCCTTTACTGACTAAATCCACTTTTTCTTCGGTCTCCAAGCTGGTCGATTCCCAGCACACTCAGCACTATACATTCGTTTAACGAACCGACTATCATCCATCCTTTCCACATGACCAAATCCTCTCAACGTACTTCCATTTATTCTCTCATTTACCCCATTCTTCATACCACACAACTCTCTGAAACGTTCATTCCTCACTTTATCAATTCTTCTCACACCTAGCACTCCCCTAAGATTGTTCATCTTAACATATTGAACTTTAGATCTATACCCCTTATTCCAGACCATAGTCTCACTACTATTTATTAACACAGGTAACAGCATGTCCTCATGTAAGATCCTAGCTCACTCAAGACTTAGTACCTTTACTTCCACCAAGGATTTAATTACACCAGCCACCTTCCTGCCATCCACAACTTTCCTACTATACTCTGCATCATCCGTTCCCTTTTCATCCAACATATATCCCAAATATTTAAACTCCGACACTTACTTGTTCCTGCTGTTTACCATCTAACATGACCACACCGAGGAAGGTCCTCACTCTTATCTACGTTTGCTTTCAACAACCTCATTTTACACACAATACCAAATCTCTCCACCAATCCTCTCAAACTCTGTTCATATTCGCCACACGAAACCAAATCATCCTCATATAATAGGTAGGGAACAATCCACTCTCTTCCATTCTCTATCATTCTAGCACCATTCCCTGCTACCCCCACCTCTAATTCTTTCTTAACCCCATCCATATACAAATTTAATAACCAAGAAGACATAACACATCCCTGCCTCACCCCGC
>JABUQX010116347.1:30000-38534 GCA_015478945.1 Trachelipus rathkii | reverse complement strand
ATAATAAATCTTAATATTGCGATTAAAAAGATTTCAAGATGGCAATTTAAGATTTATAAAGTACGACATTTTTTTCGATATGCCATTGATATGTTTAATCTGTGTAGATAAGTCCATCTTGTAAATATACATATAATTTATTAAGTTTAACGTCAATAAAGTTTTGAAAAAAAAAAAAGAATATTCTGCAACAGTTGATTAAAACATCTATGCACGTGTGAGGTAAGAAATTTATAACTCCAATATATATATATATATGTATTATATATATATATGAAGAGAGAGGAGAGGTAAAAATATTATATGAGATAGAGTATATATATATATATATATATATATATATATATATATATATATATATATATATATATATATATATATATATATATATATATATATATATATATTACATATTATTAGTTATTAAATATATATATTATAAGATATATATATTATATATTATTATATAAAGATAGAGTTATATATATATATATGTTATTTTTATTATATAGAAATATATATATCATATATAAATATATATATATATATATATATATATATATATATATATAGATATATATTGGAGATATATGTTATATTTACATTATTAGCATATATTACATGTATATATTAATTTCAGTATATTATTACATATTATTATTAAATAATATATATATTATATTATTATTATTATTAGATCTTACATAAGTGTATAATATATATGAGTTATTTGTAATATTATATTATTAGAGTAAATATATATAGATTAATATAGATTAAATATGAAAAAATAGTTTCTATTATTATTATTATTATTATTATTATTATTATTATTATTATTATTATTATTATTATTATTATTATTATTATTATTATTATTATTATTATTATTATTATTATTATTATCATTATTATTATTATTATTATTATTATTATTATTATTATTATTATTATTATTATTATTATTATCATTATTATTATTATAATAGTTATTATTATTATATTATTATTATTATTATTATTATTATTGTTTATTATTATTATTATTATATTATTATTATTATTATTATTATTATTATAAACAAAATGTGCAAAAACAGTGGGTCGAGTAAATATATATATATATAGAGGTGTTATTATTATGTTTAACATACAGTTATAATATATAGTATATATATATATATATATATATATATGTATATAGTTATATTGACATAAGATTGACATTATGATATAAAGTATATATATTATGTTATTACATATATATATGAGAAATATATATATATATATAGTATAAGGTACTATTATATATATATATATATCCCTTCAGTAGGTGTATTGGCTACAGATTAATCAGAGCGAATAAGAGTAGGAATGGTAGTTTACAAAAGTTATTTTTGGGAGCAAGAAAATTAACGACGTAGGATCACTTACGTTTAGTACAAATACACTTAGCACGTCTGATATTCCTATTCCAGGGTTTATCAAAATTAACAAATGATAGGTAAACAAATAATTTTCCATTTGCGATGTTCATTGTCCCATCATTAATGGTCTTTACTCTGGATGAAAAAGTTCCGTACGGTAGTGTTCTAAGTGTATTACTATTTGCTCTCGGATTTCATGGCATAGTTACTTCTATCCCAGCGACAGTCAATTTTCTCTCTATGTAGCTGACCTTGCACTATATTTAGCTGGTGCCAGACTGAGTTTTCTCGAACGAAAACTTCAACAAGCTATTAAGAATATTTCACAATGGGGTAACTCCCTATGACTTCCGTTTCTCTCCCACCAAAACCTCAGCAGTGCTTATTAAGATAGGGAATCGAAGAACCTGCCATCATCTTCCAGTCAAATTTCTAGGACTCATTCTAGATGGCCACTTAACATACGCACCGCATATTAAACTCCTGCGAATGACTTGTCATCGCGTGCTGGACTTGTTACGCCATCTGCTGCTGGTGCGCGACCTCCCGGTGCGGAGCGGTGTGGTGCGCAAAAATCCGGTGCTCGGCCAACACTACTACAAACACAGATTCAACCTTAACCAACCAAAACAAATATCTGTCCAAACTGCAACCAGGGTCCGGAAGACACATCATATTTCTTTCTTTCCTGTTTACTTAACTCTCGACACAAAACAACATGGAACATATCATCCCTAGAGGATCTCTAGAGGAGACCGGTCGGCATCGGCGGGTACCGGAACGTGGCAGGGCCTTCCATGATGGAGGCCGGTGAGAGAAGGAAAACGCAGAAGGTGAATATATAGGTTCATATATATATATATTATTGGCAGCATGTATAATAGTATATATATATTATTTATATTATGTTTTTTGCTGCCATTATTATTATATATATATAGTTTGTTTGTTATTAAGGTTATATATATATATATATATATATATATATATATATATATATTATATATTATTATTATATATATATATATATATATATAAATGATTTGCGCTCAAAGAAGATTGGTTGTTTCGCAACGGTCAGGACATATGAAAGACTTTTTTCTTCTGGCATGGTCATAGGGCGACAGGGCTAGCAACCCTGGTCCTTTCCATTTGCTTGTATTACCCTCTGGACCCAGCGGTTTTTCCTGAATCTTTTGGTGCCTAGCAGGCCAAGACCGAGAGCTCTCTGGGGAGAACGAGTTTTTGAGGCCTAATGGAAGAAGATGCTAGTTCTTCTGAAAGGGCGAAAAACCTACCTGAGAGTGTTTAACTCGAGGGCACTGGCATCAAAAACCATTGCGCCGAGAAAAGTTTTTCTAGAGTGCTCTAGAGGGTTAAGAGTTTTGGGCCAGAAGAAGAAGATGCTGGATCAACTGACAGGGCGAAAGCCCTTCCTGGGAGTTGCTATAGATTATAGACCAGTGTGATATATATATATATATATATATATATATATATATATATATATATTATATATAGCAGAGGAGGATATATATATATATAAAGAGTATATATATATATATATATATATACATATTAGTCGGAATATATCTATATATATATATATATATATATATATATATATATATATATATATATATATATATATGTTTTCTCTTTATCTTCTTTTTATTTCCCAAGAATGGAGAGTAAGGTGCGTGACGAGCATTGGAAAAGAAAAGCAGTAGGAAGAACATGACAAAAGTCGAAAGAAAGCCCAGCCTTTACCTCCCCTGAACCATTAATTACTTAAGTGAGAACTCCTCGCAGTCAGAAAATCCACCCTAGAAGCTTCATGGGGACAGCGATGGACCTCACTATGGTAGATCGTCAATGGGCACTATTCCCTAGCCCAGGTGGCCACAAAACTATACCCTTCACATTCCGCCATTCACCCTGTTATACACCTTTCTTCTCGATCTACCAAACTCATTATCTCTCCTTCCAAAGATTATCATGTTTACTGGGACTAATCCACTTTTCTTCGGTCTGCCAGCCGGTCGGTTCCCCAACACACTCGCCACTATACATCCGCTTAACCAACTGACTACATCATTCATCCTTTTCCATATGACCAAACCATCCTTCATCATACTTTCATTTATTCTCATTTGCCCCTTTCTTCACACAACTCTCTAATACGTTCATTCCCTATTTTATCAATTCTTCTCACATCTAGTATACATTCCTAAGATTGTCCATCTGAACATTGAACTTTTAGATCTATACCTCCTATTTTCCAGATCATATTCTCACTACTATACAATAACACAGGTAACAAACATACCTCATGTAAGACCCTAGCAACTCAAGACTTTGTCCCTTTTACATTCACCAACGATTTGCACTGCACCAGCCACCTTCCAGCCATTCGTTAACTCCTTCCTACTACACCTGTGGATCGTCCGTTCCCCTTTTCTCTATCCAACATATACTCCTAAATATTTAAACTCAGACACTTGTTCCAGCTAATCACCATCTAACATATAACTTCACACTGAGGACTGTCCTCACTTCACAACCATAACCTTTACTCTTATCCTCTTATCTTCAAGCCCCTCCTTTTACACAACCTGCCAAATCTCTCTACCTTCAATCTTCAAATTCTCTTCAGATTCTCCACACAGAACCAAAATCATCCGCACATAATAGGTAGGGCACCCTTCTCTCTCTAATTACTTCTCCATCATTCTAAGACTATCTCCTGCCATCCCAACCTTGAATTCTTTCATAACCTAATTCATATACAAATTTGAACAAACTGCTTATTATCATAACACAACCCCTGTCTCTACCTGCTATTAATCCTAAACCAATCACCATTGACACCATTTATTCTTATACACGTTTCACTATCGTCATACATGTCTTTGATCCCATTCGTAGTTTATATTTATATATATAGTATATATTTATTGTTGTTATATATATATATATATATATATATATATATATATATATTGGTTACATATATATATATATTATGTTGGCTAGTTGTTGTTATATATTAAGGCTGCATATACATAGTTAGCTATATATTATATATATTGGCTACCGCATATATCTAGTGAGAAGCTCAGAAGCTTTTACAACATCTTATTTATTATATACATATGTATATATTATAAATGAGTTATTTAGTTGTTGTTATAGCTATATATTATATACATATATTGTTATATATATTTATTACTAGTTTTTCATATATATTACATATATACACATATATTATTGTAAGATTATTATTATTATTATTATATATGTATTTAATTATATATATTATTTCATATATAATGATTATTACATATATATATTATTAAGGTTTTCATACATTGTATATATTATTTTATAGTATATTGGTTGCTATATATATATATATATATATATATATATATATATTATATATTATATTGTATATATATATATATATATATACAAACAGGAAAACATATATCAAACTGTGATTTTCCTATGTAACATTTCTTAACACTGCTTTTATTATTTATTAGTTATTTATTAGCTATATATATTATACTATATTATATATTACATATTATTTATTAAGGTTTGTCATATTAGTTATACATATTGAGCATATATATATTTGTTGTTATATACACATTTATATTATTAGTATTCTTATACTGCTAGATATATTACTATATACATAGTTATATATGTTACTGGCATATATGCAATGGTTATATATAGTTTATACATATATATACAGCTGCTATATATAAGGTTATATCAATATATGAAAATCTGATATGCAGTTGTGTGAGTATGTTTTAGTTTCTGTAAAGTTTTGTCCCGAAATAATTATTAGATGCTTATAGTGATACACTGTTGCCTGTTAGTGCTATATATATCAATATATATATATATATTATATATATATATATATATAAGGCTTGTATATACATATAACAAAAAATTTCTAGGGAAAGTCATTTCGAAATTGGATCAAATTCATGACGTTTGAATGCTTGTAAATCAAAGGAATGATTAAAATGGAAGAAGGAGAAAGCGTTCCAAATTTTACGAATGAATAGGTGTAAAAATGAGCATAAATAGGTTAAGTCTGTGGACGGAGAAATGAAGAGAAATGATAAAACTAGGTGTAATATAGAAACAGAAAATATAGAGTAAGAAAACACATGGGCCTGTCGAGAGTGTCCCAGTCAAACTAAAATAGATTAGTCCAATCACTCAACATGCTCAAGGAACATGCAAAACTCACACAGCACATTAGGACTTGTCAATATCTGACACAAAGTAAAGGCAAAAACCAACTAGGCTACTACTACCAAAAGCAAAATCAAACAGTTTCATGCTAACCACACAACAAGCATCTAATAAGTCTGTTGCCACACTAACTAAATACCAACCAATATATGATACACAAACCAACCATATACCTATCCGATCCTCTTTTGAATGTTGATAGTGAGTCACACTCAACAAACTCTTGCGGCAAACCATTCAAAAATTAACAACCTTATTACTGAATGAGTGCTTTCTTACGTCGAGATGACATGCATTCTTCCTAATTTTCTTATCGTGTCCCCTGGTCTCCCGTCCGTGGTCTACTATAAGGAATTTATTCGTCTCAGTATTATCATTAGATGTATATTTTTTGTAGACTTGTATCATGTCCCTTCTAAGAAATTACTTTTCTACAGAAAACATTTCTAACTCCTTCACCCTTTCCTAATAACTCTTACCCCCAGCGCAAGAAATCATCCTTGTTGCTCTACGTTGAACTCTCTGCAGCACACCAATGTCTTTTCTTAAATATAGGTGGTCCAATCTTGTGCACAATATTCTAAAACTGGCCTAACATAACTGTTATTCAGCTTACTTATAGCTTCTTTGCTCCTATAAACGGCATTGCGAATATTATACGATTATACCTAGCATTCTATTTGCTCTATTCCTTGCTTCCAAACACTGATTAGCTTCTTTCAGATTACCGCTTATAATTACACCTAAATCTTTTTTTTTTGGTCCACAGACTCAAACCAATCCTCATTCATATCGTAGTTAAATCTTTTATTTGAGTAACCTACATGAAGAACCTTACTTTTTACTATTAAAATAACTTTGTCAGCTATCTACCTACACAAGAAGTTTATCAAGATATTTTTGAATCTTTATGTATAAAACATTATTCCTTGCAGAGGTAGCCGCTTTGATATCATCTGGAAATTTATAAACCTTACATTTAAGTCCCTGATGTAAATCATTTATATATTTAAGAAACAATAGTGACCCCGGCACTGCACTTTGTGGGACACCCTTCTTCACTATTTCACATGATGAATTTTGCCATTCAGTAGCACACACTGAATTTTATTGTTCAACCACTCCTTAATCCAACCAAAGGACGAATTGCGCCAGCACTCTCAAAAGGAGGAGGTATTGGACTGGAAATTTTATAAGAACAGTGTCCTTAGTTATAACATAAGAAGAATGAAGTAATAATATGAAGGGCAGAAAGAGATTGGAGAGAATATGTGACAGTCCATAATGAGAAAAGCTCAAGACTCCACAATTTACTGGAGAACTACATGAGTGGAACCACTCCATATATGAAGAACATGCTCCATACTCCATCTATTATACAGAGCGAGCAAATGGGTTGGTGTGAAAGGGTTCTGAAAGTGACTCAAAATATTTTATCTTTTATAAGCTTCTTTAGTACAAGAAAACATTCGAAAAAGATCCCGAGAAAATGAAGTACCAAAAATGATATTAAGAACAAAGAAATGTTTGACTTATGTATTTTCATAGGAGGTTCTATAGTTGTGTGAAAGATTATGTATAGTAACAAGATGAAGGAACTGAGTATTTAAGGCATTAAGAAACAAACATTTTCCCTGCTCTAATTACAGGTAAGAGAAACTGCAAAGGGCAGTTTCTTCAAGTCATCCCTCTTTGTGTTACCAACTTGAAGTTTGGTAGGACTTCATCCGAATTGAAAAAAAAAATGAAAGGATAGAACTTTCTGCAAAAGAATGGATAGGAGGAGAAGTGACAGAAAGAGGATCATTAATTAAGTTCAAAGTCGAAAAAGAGTTGCAGGTTGGACAGAGCACAGAGGAACACAACAACTACTGATAAATTTAAAGAATGAGCAGTGGTCGTCTACAATAGCTGCTATAAAGCTGCCGAAAAGGAAGTCTGAAAGAAAGTTACAAGATCATTTGCCTTCATTGTATAATCACAGGGCAGAAATTACATCACATAATAAGATGAAAAATGTAATTACGATGATTAGTATAAAGGAGTCTAAATTAAGTGAAGAATATATATATATATATATATATATATATATATATATAGATAGATAGTGGTGAATATATATATATATATATATATATATATATATATATATATAAATATATCCGTATATATATATATATATATATATATATTTATATATATATATATATATATATAAATATATAAAAAGAGAAAAATATATATATATATATATATATATATATATATATATATATATATATATATATATATATATATATATATATATATATATATATATATATATATATATATATATATAGATGGTTTGAGGTGAAAACAGGAGTGAAGCAGGGGAGTGTTTTATCTCCAATGCTGTTTATATTATATTTAGATGTGGTGATAAGGAAAGTGAGGAAGAGACTGGGTGAATTTGAAGGGACATAATGGCCATATGCGGACGATCTGATAATTGCAGCGAGAGGGAGACGATGCGAGAGGTGGTGAGTTGTTTACGGAGTTGGAGGAAGCGGGGATGATGAGGATGAACGTACAGAAGACAGATATTAACAATAACCGGAGGAAATGAGGAGGGGATGAGGATGGTGGTGAGAGGGGGAGGAGGTGAAGGCGGTAAATACCTGCAATTATCTCGGAGGATGTTTTAGCAGAAGGGGAGGAGGAGAGATTATGCGAAGAATGGAAAAGTATGGATTAGTTATGAAAGCGGTATACCCCATGATGAAAGATAAAAACATCGGAATAGAGGTTAAAAAAGTGATTTTTAACAGTATACTG
>JABUQX010116347.1:0-25000 GCA_015478945.1 Trachelipus rathkii | reverse complement strand
AATCTAAAAAGTTAAACTACACAATCTACATACTAAACTAAAACACATTAAATCTGCATACACATACCCACACACACTCAGATAAAAAAAACTTAAACAAATGTTAAAACATAAGCTAAATTTAAAAGAACCCTAACGTTATGAAAACCTGCATTAAAACCATAAAATTTAAATTTAAAACCTTATATTAATAAAAAGGGTAAATAAACTAAAAATCCTAGTCTTATAGCTATTATCATATAAATATGTATATATATATATATATATATATATATATATATATATATATATATATATATATATATATATAAAATATATATATATATATATATATATATATATATATATATATATATATATATATATATATATATATATATATATATATATATATATATATATGTATATATATATATATATATATATATATATATATATATATATATATATATATATATATATATATATATATAATATACATATATATATATATATATATATATATATGTATATGTATATATATATATATATATATATATATATATATATATATATTCTATATATATATATATATATATATATATATATATATATATATATATATATATATATATATATATATATATATATATATATATGGGCGTATACAGGGGGCAGGGAGGGGCACTTGCCCCCTAAATCTTGGCGAAATAAAAAAATGAACCTTATATATTTGCCAGATACGACGTTTTTAAGGGTTTATTAGTAGAAAAAAGGAAAAAAAAATACATCAATCAATAGATAATGTAATTACTAATTACTACCGTATTATAAACTTACATTTTTTCTAAAGAGTTTTAATGTGTTTTGATTTTCATATTGGCTTGGAGTCAAATAGCCTTGTGCTTTTATACAGCTAGTTTTATCTGACAGTATTCTCCGATAGGACTCTCAGTATGTCGATAACATTTTGGAGGCTGCCAAAGCTGCTTAATCAATCACGGAAGGCGTACCCCGTTGATGTTCAGCTGCAGATAGCATATCAACAAACAATTGCAGAAAATAAAAGAAATATTCTCAACAATTTTGAAGACCATAATTTTCTGCTGAACCCATGACTTACCTTTAAGAGGTACAGGCCTGCTTGAGGAAATTTCTGAAGACCTGATTAAACTTCGAATAGAAAGTAGTGATGTGGAATTGAAAGAACATATTCAAAGACAGAAGAATGCCGTCTGGACGTCTGATTCAAAATGAACATCAATTTGTGTGGAGTTATCATAAAAAACATGATTGTCGCGGATGCAAAAAAAATTGGTGTCTACTCCATATTGGCAAATGAAACTGCGGATTTGTCAGGCAATTATCCATAGGATTAAGGTTTTCGATCTTGAAAAAATGAGTTCAAGAAGAATTTCTGGAGTTTGATTTCTTGATGGGATGGATGGTAAAACCATTGGCAAACCGATTGATTTGTTTTTAGAAAAATAAGTTTTGGATCCGTGTCTATGCGTTGGTCAAGGTACGACAGCTGCACCTTGTGGCAGGGAAAAGAAAATGGAGTTCAAAGAAACTGCGGGAAGAAATATAAAAGGATTATATATATTTTGCTCATAAGCCTGTCTTCTTGTTGGTCGTGTGACTAAACATTATTCGCAAAGAATAAATATTACTCACCCTAAAGACAAACTCTTTCAGAGACTCCACCTAAAAAGAAAATACATTCCCAACTTGCCTAAACTTTGTGAAACCCGTTAGTAGTTACCAGTACTAGATAGAAAGTTGAACGCACATGAAATACGCACATGTAGATACGTACACATGATGTTACGCGCGCGTAGCGCGCGTACACGTGATTGTATATATTGTATGTACGTATATGAGTGTTATTTATATATATATTATTATTATTATTACCCTTATTATTTTACCCCACCCTCCTTTATGTATATATTTACATATGTGTGCACCGTAGGTGCACACAGACGAGTGTATGTTGATGACGCAGTCATCAACATTACACGAGTTGTTCATTACACACAGATGCATACACATACACATACACACACACACACACACACACACACACCTACTCACGTTACCCCTCCCCCCTTTCTCTATCCCTCCATCTCTTTACCCCCACCCGCTATTTCTTTTCTCTTCAGTTGCCATGACTACAATTGTTTACCCTACCCCCCTTTGTTTGTTGTCATGACTACATCATCATTGTTCTTTCTCTCACTCCCTTTTGCACACACACACACACACACACACCTACGTTTCCGCGCGCGCCCGTTTTTCGCCCCGCCGCCACCGCCCCGCAGCCTTCGCACCGATCCGCTTTCCTGCCACCGCCACCTCCGGGATCCGCCACCGGTTTCGCGCGTTGGTATACTCGTTTCGTCTTTCGTTCGCATCGTCATTGAGGAGAGAGGGAGTTTATCCCCTACTCTCCCCCACTCTTTTAGTTCCGCACTTGTGATATATAAAATTTGGACGGGATGGGAACTCGAATCCCGTCCTCACAGCACCTTCAGCTGAGCGTGGTCGTGAGAGACCGAAGCTTATCTGCCTTCGCTTGAAGGGCCTGACGGCTTAAGGAAGATTTAAGATTTAAAAGTGGATTTTCCTTTGAAAGAACTCAAAATATATTTTAACATTAAATAAAATAAATAAATTTTATTCTTTTTTCTTTTATTTTGGCTTCATGGTGGAATGAAAACTAATGAAACGAGAACTCAGGGGATTAAAATCGGAGGTGGTCGGAAAGGTAGAAACTTTCTCGGATCTTATCTCTTAGCTCGGGGCCTTAAAGAAGATCCGGATTTCTTGACAAAATAAATTTTAGTATAGAGAGAGTATATATATATATATATATATATATATATATATATATATATATATATATATATATATATATATATATATATATATATATATATATATATATATATATATATATATATATCACCCTGGTTCAAAAATAAAATTTAAAGAAATTTCATTAAAACATTTACTTTGCTTCCTTTAAAGCAATGCAACAGTAAATCAATAATGCAGGTACCTAGCACCAATGTGGATAGTAAGCTTTACTGCTTTATTGCTTTTATGCTTTACTGCTTTAATGCTTTTATGCTTTACTGCTTTAATGCTTTTATGCTTTAATGCTTTACTGCTTTATACCGTATTTTAGCATGTTCCAGTCCTATTCATTAAAACTATTATTATTATTATTATTACTTCATTAAAACATATACTTTACATGGCATAAAACAGTAAAACAGTAAATCATTAGCGCAAATACTTAGCAACAGTGGGAAACAACAGGCTTTTGCTTTACTGCTTTAATGCTTTAATGCTTTAGTGCTTTAATGCTTTACTGCTTTAATGCTTTAATGCTTTAATGCTTTACTGCTTTAATGCTTTAATGCTTTAATGCTTTACTGCTTTATACCGTATTTTAGCATGTTCCAGTCCTATTCATTAAAACTATTATTATTATTATTATTATTATTATTATTATTATTATTATTATTATTATTATTATTATTATTATTATTATTATTATTATTATTATTATTATTATTATTATTATTATTATTATTATTTTACACAGTTTGTGACTAGACTGTGTGATGATAGGTTGTGCTTAACTGGAGCTCCGATAATTTGAGTGTGTTTGTAATGTTTTAGTTATTTTGCCTCTAAGTGTAATTTGTACATTGAACGTTTCCGGTTTTAATTGTTTTTAACTTCTATGGATTTAATATTTGAAGAATTTGATCATCCTTTTAAAAGATAAGATATCCGTTTTAATTTTTAACTTTGAAACTTTTTAGTTATGTTAGATAGCTAGTTATGTTAGATAGCAATAGTTAGTTTTTAGGATTGTGTAATACGTAGTTTAGATAGTACTAGGGTATATTTTTTCTTAGTCTTTTTTAACTTAAGTTTTTAGTGTTTCTATTTTTTTTATTTATTTTAAACGGGTTTTAACACAGCACCTACGTTTTTAGTCAATTATTATTTTAATTTATACATAACAGTTTTATGTTGAATAATTGCAATTTTTTTTTTTCGTAAATTTGTGGGTGTGTGCGAGTGTGTGAGGGTTTTAAACTTATTAAATTTTTCATATTTTACATATTTATTATAAATACGGTTTTATCGTTTTAACATTTACGGTTTTTAGTGTGTGAATAATTTTAACCTGTTTTTTTTTGTCTGTTTGTCTTTGTTGTTTTTGGTTTGGTGTAGTTGTCTGTTGCGTGTGTAATATTGCCCAGTTTACTGAGGCGCGGGCTTTCTATAGACTTGCTGCAGCATCCCACGGCAAGCTCCTAGTCCATCCGTGGAAGGTCACCTCCTCTAACTCTAACCCCTACTTGTTGCTCTGTCTGAGGACACACAGATGGCTAAGAATTCATCCTCTAACTCGTTTAATGTATCAATAACTTATTTCATAATTTCCGTCTAAGGGGGTGGAGTTTGTGCCTATGTAAACATAAACACTCCTGTAACCGTCTCGAGAATCTCGAATCTCTAACTCGATGTTCTGTGGCTTAAAATATTTTCTTCCTTCTACTACAATAATCTTGTGCTTCAGCCTACTACTGTTCTCCTAACAGAACAGATTTTCACACCTTTTTTGAATATCTTACTACTTCTCCCGAGACTGTTATATCTTCTCATTCAAATACTGAGGTCCTCTCTATTTGGGGACTTCAATGTACCTAACACTGAATGGCTGGGGTCCTCTCATACTGATGATTTAGGTAGGGAGGAGGCCGAATCATTCCAGCATTCTCAACGATCTGGAGCAACTAATTAAAGAACCCACACACATTCCGGATCGTCACAACCAATTCTTGAACACACTTGACCTATGTTTCACCACTAGTCCTTCTCTCTTAAAAAATACACCACTTTCGCTCCTATCGGTAAATCTGATACAACCTTATATCTCTTAATTTAATACTTTCTACTCTCAACAGCTCCATCACCTTTACTCGTTTTCTGGCACTTTGGTCCTAGCGATAACTGGGGGGCTTTCATTTCGTTTACGCTAACTATAATTGGAATGATTGCTTTGTCTCTGGTGACGCTTCGACTTCTACCGATAAGGTGGGAGCTGTAATCGTTGATGGGATGAGCAGGTTCATTCCTTCTTCGACTATATCTTTCTCTCCTCATAATCCATGGTTCGATCGTGCTTGTTCTCTCGGGCCATTCAGGCTAGAGACAGTGCGTATCGGGAGTAAAAAAATTATCGCTCTTCTATCAATCTTGCTAATTTTCATTCTGCTAGAAATCGTTGCCGCAGGGATACTCTTCGACGAGCAAAGCGGGCTTTCATCAAACGAAAGTGCGCTAACCTCCTTAGTTCTCCTACTGACAAATCTTACTGGAGTCTTGCCAGAACATCTCCTAACAACAACTTCTGTAAATCTATCTTTCCTCCTCTTATTCACTCTGATGGTTCTGTTGCTAATTCTCTCCAACTGAAAAGGCCAATCTCTTCAGCCTCCTATTTCCTCTAATTCAGCCCTGGACGATTCTGGCATACCTCATCTGCCTCCTCAACCTTCTCCTCTCAGGGTCCTATGCCTTTGCCTGGGTTACATTCGATCAGATTGCATGTAAATACTATAATCTGAGCAGGCAGTTACAGGAGGTGGTGGCGGATGGCATTCTCCGGTTTTGAGGTGTGCTTCCGTGCTATCCCCGCCCTCGTTCAACTATATTCTCTATGTCTCCATACTAACACACTTTCCCTCAGTGTTGGAAGCGCATATGTCCAACCTATTTCGAAAAAAGAAACCGTTCACAATCCTTCTAACTATCGCCTATAGCTCTTACTTGCATTCTATCTAAGATCTTTGGAACCCTTCTCTCAACTCACATTTCTTAGATCATCTGGAATCATTCACTTCTTTTCCGATCGCCGGTACGGCTTTCGGCGCTCGAGTTCTACTGGTATACTTTTCTATCTTACTGATTTATGGTTTTCAGCCCTTAGGAACTACGGGGAAACTGCGTGGTGGCGCTTGACATATCAAAGCATTTGACCGAGGGTATGGCGCGTCACTGCTCTCCAAGCTCCCTCCTTTTCTTTGCTTACTTATGTCAAAGTTTCTTACAAATCGCTCCCATAACGGCTGTTGTTGCTCTGGCAATTTCTTCTTCCTTTTCTGTCAATGGTGGTGTTCTCCTCAGGGTTCTGTCTTATCCTACTTTATTCCTACCCTACTTTCATTAATGATCTTCTCACCTGCATCTAACTCTATTCACTCATATGCCGATGACTCGACCCTTCATTCTTCAACTCATTGACTCTTCTCCTTCTTTTACTTCTAGAAATGCCTCTCGTTTAATCTCTCTTATTTTGCTCTTGTTGATCTGTGTGTTGTTTCCGGATGAGGTCGAATTAATTTAGTGAAATGAAATCCATTAAAAACTCAACTTCTACAAATCTCCCTCTCTAGATACCTTCCAACTTTCTATCTCTTTCGACAGTTCTCTCGTCTCTCCTGTTGACAATATAAACATCTTGGCCTTAACATAAACAAAAAAAAATGTCTTAAAACCTCACATCACAACGACCCAGTTTGCTAGGAGCATCCCTCACCTGCAAAGAAACTGGAGTTCTGTTTAGACTGCGAGACTTTCTTTCCTTTTCTCAGTTGCTCAGCTATACAAAGGTCTCATCCGCCCATGTATGTACTCCCCATATCTGGGGGCTCTACAGTTTCACCGGCTTTTGGATAGGAGTCGAGTCAAAGGCCAAAAACACTCGCTGTTCTGCACTTTCCCAGTTCTCTTGACCCTCTCTATGCTCTTTGCAGCGCGATGTTGGTGCTATCTCTTTTCTATAGGTGTTACAACGGCAGGGCAGGTGCTCGAAGGAGCTTATCCCTCGCGTACCTCCACCTTTACATCGCCCTCGTAGAACTAGGGGTGCTGTGTCTGCACATGAGTTTTGTGTTGATGTAGGTAACTCCAGGCTAGTTCGCTGCGGTGCTTCCTTCTTTCCTGCCACATCTGTTCTGTGGAATTCTCTCCCATCTTCTGTGTTTCCTGCTGAATTTAATCTCCCCCACTTTTTAAGCCTGCGTCTGTGCTCCATCTGCGTAATTTATATTAGTTGTTGACTTCTGAGGCGTGAACGTGCACCCCACCTCCCTGAAAAAGGGGTCCGCCGTGAGTGGTGGAGTGACAGAAAAAAAAAAAAAAAAAAAAAAATTGTGTCTTATTATTATTTATTATTATCCGTGCTTTTCAACCTGTCAGCTAAAAATTATTTCAGTTTATTTGCCAATAATTTGGGTGTACATTAACCTTATAAGGAAAATAAATAAAAATAAAATGCCATGGAAGGAAGAGCAGTATGAAATAATTTGCACATTTAAATTGTTCCACGTGGACTGAAATAATAATAATTTAATTAAATACTCTAAGAGTAAAGAAATAATATATATATATATATATATATATATATATATATATATATATATATATATATATATATATATATATATATATATATATATATATATATATATATATATATATATATAT
Organism: Trachelipus rathkii; assembly: GCA_015478945.1. Taxonomy (NCBI): domain Eukaryota; kingdom Metazoa; phylum Arthropoda; class Malacostraca; order Isopoda; family Trachelipodidae; genus Trachelipus; species Trachelipus rathkii. Next base: position 17,443 of record JABUQX010116347.1, on the reverse strand, counting down.
ATATATATATATATATATATATTTATATATATATATATATATATATATATATATATATATATATATATATATATATATATATATATATATATATATATATATATATATAATATTATATATACATATGTATATAATTAAACATTAAATACAATGCGTAAAAATATATATATATATATATATATATATATATATCCATATATATATATATATATATATATATATGATTTAATTAAATACAATGCATTAAAGGAAAACTATATATATATATATATATATATATATATATATATATATATATATATATATATATATATAAATATATACATATATATATATATATATATATATATATATATATATATATATAATTATTATTTATATTGATAAAAAAAAAAAAATATATATATATATATATATATATATATATATATATATATATATATATATATATATATATATATATATATATATATATATATATATATATATATATATATATATATATATATTATATAAAGTGTATCACACCTCTCTAATAATCGCGCGCGAGTGAGCACTCCCGAGAATGAGGTTGCGCTTGTTTGAGGTATGCCTGAACCTCTTGATGGAATTCAGCAGTGTAACTTCCCCTACATTGCTAGCTCTTATCCTCATATCCGGGACTCTCACTTCCCTGTAGTGCGTCGTAGTGACAACGTGAGGAAGATGCGAATCGTCAAGCTGATGAATCTCTCCATGCAGCGTTGCCTCCCCAGCAGGTTCCGTCAACTGTGAAATGGCTCTTGCTGTTGCATCGGTGTCTTTAATCTGATTGTAATACTCGTTATCATCGTTCAAGACCATCCAGTCACGGTCCTTAGTCTTCTCTACATCCTTCACCATCTTATCCATACTTATTTTTGTCATGCCCGCGAAGCTAATGATATTCTCCGTTTCCCTATTCAGCGTTAGTCCTTTAGCTTTTAGTATATACGAAAAGGTCCCATCTCTCTTTCTCAGACGTATAGCGTACGACTTCGGGCCTGTACACACGAAGCTGTCAGCTGTTACATCAGGTCCTAGCTCATCGGTCAGGTTTCCGAGAAACTTACCAGTAGGTGGAACATAATCTTTTTCTTTTTCTCTGGCTACGAAGACACAGCTGTCGGTGTCGCAGTAGAGAACCCTTTGCCCCACAGAGTCTAGAAGTCCATACAATTCCATACGCGCATAGCATGTGGTGAATGCAGCTACAGCAACATTTGTGGCTTTAGCCGTCCGATTTGCGTAGTCGGTATGCGTCACCTCTACAATATGATGTTCACCCGCTACGATGATATTGCGTATTTCCAGATCGGCCCTATTCATCAGATCCCATACTTGTTCGTAGCTTGAGCAGAGAATATCCTCATTACGTGGAACCCGTTGGGCTAGCTTCCCCCAAAGAGAGTTCAGGAAGAGTTTAGCTATGTATCGCATGCATGGGTTAGGCTTGATGTTATCAGGATTTAAAATGACGCCTTCGATTCTCTTGAAGTCCGCTAAGAACTGCTGAAATTCAGGTGATGACTTAGATGGTACACCATCAGGAAGACCCGAAGCTTCAGTCTTCCACTTCAGGAAGGTTTCCACATATTTGCTGAAGATATTATCAGACTTCTTGAATTGCCAGATTTCGTAAAGTTTCTTGATTTTATATCCCTTCAGCAGAGCAAGTTCTAATTCAGGACTGCAGTAGACACCCTTAAGCATTCGCTGGTTATCAGTATGCCTGCATTTTCCTTCATAACCGGTTTCACTGCATGTGCGACACAGTGTGAAGATGAGTCGGTCATCATAACGTCCGGGCAATACAGGGGTGTACAGAGTCGTAGGGGGTAGTATGCTCACGTATGATAACCCGAAGTATGTGGTGTTAATATCTTTGACGAAATCGTTAATCGAAGGCAACTCACGCCCTGTGAGTTTCGTAGGTAGCCCTGCAGGAAACGATTTAGTTTTTTGTACATAGGGGTAAAGAGAGGTGAAATCGAGATAGTGGAGTTTCACCCCTTCCGTAGGGGGATAGTAATACACGAACGGCTCAGTGCGTCCGCCATATAGAGCGTCTCCCACAACCAAACGCTCGTTTGCCATTTCATTACCCTGTGCTTGTACATATGGGCCTAAGTTTTCAGTCCGTGTCTCATTATCCTCGTTCACGATGGTAGCTTCACAGTCCCGTTTCATCTTATTCCATTCACAACCCCACACCCTCACAACCTCGAAACCAGCATTCTTATAATCGCGTTCCTGCTGCATGGTCGCAGTGTAACGATCCAGGCTGGAGACATCACCAATCTTTGTCAGAGCACTATCACATGCCTGATGACCGTGCCATACACACCCATGGAAGAGGAAGACAACTTTCTTCATAGGGGTGTCGGGTCTTGGGGGCCCCCTCCTATCATTCAGCTTAATCATGTGCTCATTGACGTTAATATGTTTTTGAGTAACGAAAACATCGCCGTTAAGGGACGTATTCTTCAACAGGTACCTCCAGATAGCCATCAGGTTTGAGGAATCTATTCTTTATCTTGAATTTTCGCTCTCCGCCGTTCCTAGCATGTTCAATTCGACGGCCTGTGTACAACTCCATAAAGTTTAGCCATTTAATCCCCTCAAACGAATAATTTCCTTCATCGGCGCGGCCTATATGGGCGAGTGACTTCTCAGGCATGAACCACATCTTAAAGATCGTAAAACAGAGGGATGCTATGGTTGCACATTCATCAAGACAATCAATTTTATAATCTCGTAGGAATATGCCTCTGAACTTTTCAAAACTACTGCGTAAAATGTTCACATCCTGGACACAGTATGTGGTACATTCGGCTTTGATATCATACTCCTTATTGTTAAAATTATTATACCATTTTTCAAATTCTACCTTCTCGATGTCGCTCATGCGGTCTACTTCAAACATTTCTCTTCCAGGGATTCGGTCCTTATAATTCAAGGTGTCCGCAGTCAGGAATCTGTAAGGGAAGAACCCCTTATCCACATTACCTTCAAGATCCATACATTTAGGTAACTTCTTTAATGCGCAAGGCATGAACAGTAGGGTATCTTTGAAATAAATGTTACGATTAGCAGTTAGCGTTATGATTTTGGTGCCTCTCTTCACAGGATTGGAAGAGATGATGTTAGCTCCAGGTCGGGCTAGCAGTTTGCTATACACGAACTGTGTATCAAACTTCCCGCCATTGTGTGCAGCAACTACTATTTTAGCTTTCTTGTGTGACTCAGAGAACTTGAAGAGGTAGTTGATGAACTGATCTACAGGGCATCTCTGATGATCTCCTTCAGCTTCTAAATTCAGATTAAAGATCTCCAGTCGCTTGGTCCCGCACTTACCGCACTGATCATTACCGAGATCTTTCTCGCCACATTCATAACACACTAGCATGCTCACTAGAAGGTATGGTAGCATGTCAGTGACAGTACGATTATTACCATCTATGCGCTGATTATTGTTGTATGTTTCAATGTCGTAATAAAAGGTATAGACCTGCTTCTTCTTCATAGCAGCAGCAGTGGGAATCTTAATCTTCTTCATGTAACATTCATGTTTAGATCCGTCGGCTCCATACTTTTCATTGCATACACCGCAATGGATATGCATACAGTCATGCTAATGTTTCCGCCTGTCTTGTCAGTAACATTGTTATCTCTCATCATAGATCATTACACTCTGAGTTTCTTGGGGTGCACGTTCTTTATGGGCCTAAAGCATCATCATTGTAAGTCCCTGTGTTACAGTCATTTGCAATGTTGAAGTGCAGCATTAACACCAGGTTTCCCTTTACAAGTGTAGGTAAGACACTGTGTGCATCTATACTCAGTGCATTCGTCGTTTAAATGTTTAGTTATATTGTCTGTGAAGCTATAGCAGAGATTGCACAGAATGGCGCCTTTAATTAATGTCGCATCTATACTGCCTATAGCGAGTTTGATGGTGTCTTTCGGGAACGGGTAGTAGTAGTGGGTATTCACTTTATCATACCCTATTATATATAAGGGTAGACTTCTATCCAGTTCATGCGGTTTAAAAACTATCTCGAGGAGGTGGTGTACAGTATTAGCGAAGACGAATATCCTGCATTTCAAATATTTTTCTATTTTCGCAAAATGTTCAGGGATCATAGGATCTTCATACTCCAATAACCTACACTTGAGCACAATATATCCTTTCCCTAATTGTGTATCTAGTCAGGTGGGAGTAAAATTACTTATGGTGGGGGTAAAGTCGACACCAGGAACAGGGGGCGGAAGAGTGTGGAGCTTATGACAAGCAGCAATGGCTCTGTATCCGCATCCGATACTGCTTTTAGCGTTTCTGTCTTCATTGCTTGTACGGGTTTGGACTTTATTAATGCGGTCACTTATAAAGTTTACTGATGAAGGCACGATAGGCCCATACCTGCCGGTTTACGCAATACTTGCACCTCTACATCGAACTGGTTAAACAGTGCCTTATCACCCGACTGGAAGGCCTTTAACAAACGGTCAGCTAGATATCTGGCTAGATTTTCAGTACTCATCATTCTGTAGGGGATACGAACGAAATATTCGTTGTTATTCCGCCCTTGGAATGTGAACCACACCCGCACCCCATACTGCTGGCTGGTTACTTCACGGCGCAAGAATGCTATAACACTTTGTATTACGCCTAAGAATGTATCATTAATATCCCTCCCTTCTCTGAACACACCCTGCTCGTCAATTCTGACCCTGTAGCGGTGTGTGTCAATTATACCTGAATTCCTCGTAGATGCGATGCTAGTGACATTAAGCAAGTCTGCAGTGAATGGGCGAGGTTCAGGCTCCCTTGAAGGCCCGGCTACAGCACCATCATCATCAGCTCGACCTGAGCGGATACGTTTTACAGGCTCGGAGGTCCTCCCCACACTCTGTAGGGCACAAGAGAGAGAGAGAGAATATAAGTATTTATAATAATAATAATAATAATAATAATAATAATAATAATAATAATAATAATAATAATAATAATAGTATTAATAATAAGCTCTAGCAAATAGACAAAATCATGTAATAATAATAATAATAATAATAATAATAATAATAATAATAATAATAATAATAATAATAATAATAATAATAATAATAATAATAAAAAAAATAAAAATAGAAAAAAAAAAAAAAAAAAAAAAAAAAAAAAAAAAAAAAAAAAAATTTGAAAAGATTTTAGTCGATATTGGTAATAACAATAATAATGATAATAATAATAATAATAATGTATTAATAATAATAATAATAATAATAATAATAATAATAATAATAATAATAATAATAATAATAATAATAATAATAATAATAATAATAATAATAATAATAATATTACACATGGAATAATGTAACAACTATGAATGCTTACCGAAGAAGAGAAGGGTCTTTGGGAAATACTCGGTCCAGGCGGGAGGGGGTGGGACGGGGCTTGAACATCGTTGCATCTCTACATCACCATCGAGGTCTCCACTAAAGCCACCACCTGTGTAACATCTAGTGTTACGGAGGGAGTTCAAATGTAATGTGTTTTTAATTACAGAATGTGTTCGAATGCATGCAATCGATATTAAAAAAAAAAAGTTGTAATTTATCCACACACATAAATATAAATTATTTTACGAGATTGTTATATATATATATATATATATATATATATATATATATATATATATATATATATATATATATATATATATATAGGTGTATAAATATATATAGATAGTATATATATATATATATATATATATATATATATATATATATATATATATACTATATATATATATATATATATATATATATATATATATATATATATATGTGTGTGTGTGTGTGTGTGTGTGATATTTCTCTTTAATATTACGTTTTTACATTAATATTGCAACCTTACACATTAATAATACGGCCTACTGCGCGGGCTATAATAATTCACGCGTCAATGCAGTCTTACCTTGGCGTTTGAGTCCATGGGTGCGAGTAGACATCTCGCGATTCATACCTAATTTTCTTTCCAGATCCAGTACTGCAGCAAGGAAAATATCATCGCAGTCTGCATTATTATTATCATTAAATCTAGAAGTCTGTCTAGGGTATTTCCGGAGCTCTGCACGCGCTGTAAAGAGACGATATATATATATATATATATATATATATATATATATATATATATATATATATATATATATATATATATATATATATATATATATATATATATATTAAGCATATATATATTTACAACAGAGCTATGAAATAAAAACAATATAGAAACTCACCATTCTGGTCGACGGATTTAGGGCCATCCCCTGCACTGAGGACCGCTGCTGCGGCTCTCTCTTCCGCCAGCACGAGATCTACGAGACCATCTTCATCAATATGATGTCATCATGTCTCATAACGAAACCCTCTCGGCGTCCATTATTACCGTACCGCTTTAACGAGGTGGAAACGTCTTCGTCGTCGGAAAAGTATTTCTACCGTAAGGGCGTGTGCGACTGTAACTCTGTAGTGACGCATATATATATATATATATATATATATATATATATATATATATATATATATATATATATATATATATATATATATACTCTCTATCTATATATATATCTATATATATATATATATATATATATATATATATATATATATATATATATATATATATATATATATATATATGTAAAACAGCATGTAAGTTTACGTACATAGAAGCCTACCTTGTCCGCTGATGTAGAGTCACATTTCTCTCCATCTCTATGTCTTTCAGCTTCTGCAGCTTCGTACTTCACCACAGCCTCTATGAGAAAGTCATTATCATCATCGCTAGCACTAGATGAATCACCTCTTTCAGGTGAGCTTCTACGAGCAGTTAAAATACGACGACTGGACATTCGCACATCAGCAGTCGCTTGATTACCTGCGTTTCTATCATAACTTCTACTTAGTATATTAATTATATACTAATATATATATACTATATATATAGTATATATATTAGTATATATATAATATATATAGTTATATATATATATGTATATATTATACTATTATATATATACTATATATATTTTATATATATATTATATACGATATATAGTAAAAATATATATTATACTATGTATACTATATTATAATAATAATGACTAATATATACTATTATATCACTATATTATATATACTATTATATTATATATTATCAGCTTGGGTTCAAGATACAAGTACTGTACTTTACTATGTACTTAAGTACATTTTTTGCGACCGCTATCTTGTACTCTGTACTTAGGCCTACATTTTTGAGTAATTTGTACTTGTACTTAGGTACATTTTTTGGAGTACGTACTTGTACTTGTTCTTGCAGTTTCTAAAACCTCAGTGTACTACTGTATACTCTGTACCTTGAGCCTTTTTGACTTGGACTTGTGCTTGTACTTGCAAGTACTTTTTGGCATTTTTAACTTTATAATTTAATATTTGTATTTCTTTTTATTCATTTTCCTACGCATTGATATTATTTCTTATATATGTATTTCAAAAAATAAATTTTCATTTATGAATGTAAAGTTTGTCATGGTATACCTTATATATATATATATACTCGAGTATACACAGTATACGATATATATATAGCCTATATATATATAGATATATACGGCTAGTAATATCACTTATATAAACTTATTATAACTATATTCTATACGGCCAATTATATAATATATATATATATATTCACTATATTATATAAATATATATATATTACTATTAATATAAATATATATGTATATTATATAATTAATAATATTAACCTAACTTAGTATATATATATATTATCATATATATATACTTATTATATATAGTATACTATATATTTATAATACATTTATATATACTTATATAATAATATATAACTTATACTATATAGTATATTATTATACCTATATAATAATCATGTATATATATCGTATACGTATATAATTATATTACCTACTCATCAGTACCTATACTATATCATTAAATACTACTCACTATATACAATTCATCTATCATCATGCAGTCAACCCACCTTTTCCCTCGGAATACTCGAGGGTAAGTGGTCGGTAAACATGCACAGGGAGAACAGATAAAGTAATAATAGGAGAAATATGACACAAGTCGAAGAAAGAACACGCCCAGCCTTACCTACCCAAAACTTGTATACCTATTAGTGAGAATCTCGCCGCAGTCAGAAAATCCACTCCAGAGCTTCACGGGACAGCGACGGAGCCCCTCACTACTGTGTGCATCTCGCCCCAATGTCGGCTTCATTCCCTGGCCCAGTGGGCCTCACAGACCATACACCCTACACCAAAACTCTGCCATTTACTCTATTATGCACTTTTTCTTCTCGCGCCCTGCCCCAAAACTAACTTTTCATCCTCTTCAACATTCTTTTGTCTCACTTCAAATTTCAGCTTCTCTTACTGGTCTCCAGCCATCGATGTCCCAACACACTCACCAACACTATACATCCGCTTAAAACACACGACTATCAATCCTACATTGCTTTCCACTTGGACCAAACCATCTTCAACGTACTTTCATTCTCTTACATTTATTCCACTTTCACACCTACTAGCAAAACTCTGTAATACGTCACTTCCTCACTTATATCAATTGCTTCTCACACCAAACACGCACTAATATTGTCCATCTGAACACATTAGACTTTAGATCTATACCTCATTTATTCCAGACCATAATCTAAATGACTATTATTTATCACTATGTAACTATATCTATTATCTCTCGATGCGTGCATAGACCTAGCCACTCAAGGACTTAGTCTCTCTTTACATCACCGGAGGATTTAATTGCACCAGCCATCTTCCCTCCATTCACAACAACTTTCCTACTACACCGCATCATCCGTTCCCTTTTCGTCCAACAGAGATATATCCTAATTACTTTAAACTCAGTCACTTGTCCAGCTGCTCACATCTAGCATAACTTCACACCGAGAACTGTCCTCATCTCACAACCATAACCTTACTCTTTATCTACTTTTACTTTCTCAAACCCATCCTTTACACACCCTGCCAATTCTCTCTTACCAATCTTCTCAAACTCTTTCAGATTCACCACAACAAAACATATTATATATATATATACTACTAATATATATATATATATATTAATATATACTATATTATATATATATACTATATATATATATATATATTATTATATGATATAATATATATACTATATATATATATACATATATCTATATATTTTATATTATATATTTAATATATATATATATAAGTATATAAGTATATATATATATACCTACATTATATAAATATAATATATATAGTTAACTATTATATATATATATATAAGTATATCTAAATATATAAAAGTACATACTCTATACTTATATATATATATACTATATTAGGATGTGCCGCCAACTCATTCGGTAAAGTATTCGGTCATTTCGGCAATCTCGGCCAACAATACGAATACTTCGGTATTCGCTTCTTTGCCGAACTATTCGGCCCGAATATTGAGCTTTATAAAACAATAAATTACGTCAACATAAGGGATGAGATTGTTCAATTTAAAATTTTAAAATTTTAGGAAAATATATTCCAAAAAAATAAAAATATAGCCAATTTTGCTACGGCCAATATGCGAAAATCTTTGTCATTTGTCAGATCCTATAAGGGCCTTCTGACATTTTTCAATATTCTACAGAAATAGATTCATTTAGCTTGATACGCCGCGATAACTGAACCAAACCATGCGCCAGGCTGGTATAAGGAGAGTGGCTTGCTGAGCGGCTTGCTATCAATTTCATGTTTTATTCACATGTTGCAAACTATGCATCACGATTCAATATTATGTCAGTAAGTCTGCTTAAAGATATTTTTATTTACTTGCAACAAGCATATCCTCTCATTTTCACCATTCAGCAACCGCAGCTGCAAAGCTTAAAACTTTGCAGATGCAGCTGAATGTCAAACAGCATAAATTAATTCAAGTCGTTTCTACACGCTGGAACAGACTTCATGCATATGTGCCTTAAAAGATGCTTGAACAAAAAGTTCCCCTATCCATATACGCTGCCGAATCCAATCAGAAAATGTTGACTGTTTTTCAGTGGCAAAAATTATTCCATTTACTTGAGCCTTTTGACAACATTACTAAACAAGCTTTAAACGTGAAGTAACAGTCCCCCAAGTGATCCCTCCATTTTAGCAATAAATCTATTTTTAAATAAGGCTATAAAAGCAAATATTCTCAGTGGAATAATTACACTCGTCGAAGAGCTTAAGAAATCAGTAGAAAAAACTTTCAAGTTTCTATGTGAAAATCTTTGTGTGTAGCTACTTTCTTAAATCTGCGATTCAAGCTAATTTTTCAACATGGATCAGATGAATCAGTAAAAATATGGTCGTTGAGGCATGGAAATGCATGAAAATTTAGCTCCGGACTCTTCTGCTGACGATGATTCCCGTAGTGGGGAAAGTGAAGCTGAAGTTTCCATTTTCACTTCTTTAATGGAGTTTTAAAAAAATTGTGGCATCAAAATCGTCAGACAGAAAAGAAAGTGAGAGTGAAAAAGGAAAGTCCCATTCTTCTGACGATGTAATTATTGATAAAAGTAAAAGGCTACATGCGGAATTACATCAAGAAATAAACAAATATGTGTTTTGCCTACTTTGACCAGTGAAGGACAATCATATTCCCTTCAATTGGTGGAAACACTGGAAAATAGTTTTATGAATTTGAAAAACTAGCCAATAAAATACCTTTCAGCCCCACCGTCATCAGTCGAAAGGTGAAAATATTTAGAACAGGAGGAAATATTTAGGAAGCCACAAGAAATAGGTTATCCCTTGAAAACCTGAGAACCTGCTACATGTCCTGTCATTTTTTAACCTTACGAGCTTATTCAAATGAATGTTAGTTTAATATCTTTAACTACGTAAACTTTCATATTTTCATTTGCAACCCTAGATGTTCTTAATAAGTTGGTGAATGAGAAGAGATTGCATATAGGTAAAGAAAATAGTTCTCATTTAGCGTGTGGTGTATAATACTTTGATTAATAACACTGGTAAACATGAAATATCTTGACGGAGTTTCGCAATTGATTATCGAGTGGCTGATTCCAAACAAATGTAATCGCGTCTTTTCGCATATCAGCATCGTATTTTGTGAGAATTATGGATGTATAACACCGAGATTCTGTTAAAATTTTATGTTTTACCGTTTTCAAGAGGTCTATCACCATTATTCGCGACGACTATATTATACTATTAATATATATATATATATATAATATATATATATTAATATATATATATCATATCATTATATATTATACTTTATATATATAGATATATTTATATTAAATAAATATATATAATTACTAGTATATAATTATATATATATTGGAATATATATATATATAAGAAACAAATCGTAATGATATGATACATGTCTTGATAGATATATGGATAAACATAAATAATTCAACTATGTCAATAAAGAGTAATATGGGACAACAATGAAAGTAATAGAAGGAATGGGTTAGTTAATGTAAACATACCGACGATGGTAATAACTTTCTCTTCGTAGACGAACTACTGTGCATAGCGTCTGGAAGCGATATAACCCCCAATCAATGTCTCCAACAATAGTCGCCATCATATTGATATCTGATCTGGTAACGTCCTTCCATGAAATTTTAGCATCTGATGGAATAGCTATTTCATCCCTGCTCATAATCACATAAGAGCCGAATCGCTCTGGCGGTTATCCCTGAAATTTTTCTATAGAGTGAGAATGTAAAGTACGTGCAACTTTTACTCATATGACCATCCATGAGAATGAAACTGGTCTAGCAGTTCCTGTTCACAATAGTTGGTGCTTTTTCTCGGTCTTTCCTGCGTTCCCAGAACTAATTTCGTGTCGCTACCATCCTGGAAAAAGCATTCACGCTCGTTGCTCTATCCACAGTCATTGTTGTAGCAGAGGCAGCATCACGGAATAGGAGTGTCCGTATTTGTGGGGCCATCAAATATCCAGCTTTTTTCTTCTCGTCACTCAGACAGGAAACGTTGAGCAATATATAGCGGAAGCATTCACCATCATAGTCCAGCGGGTCTTCACAAAGGTTTCATCAACCAAGTTCTTATGTTTGTAGTTGGAGTAAGATGCATTGTTTTCTCTCTGCTACAAGTGGTTCACGCTACGATGTTTCCTGTCACCTTGGGCGTCAAGGTTTCCCTCGGTGACCATTCCTCTTTTGGTCCATGATCCTTTGCCGCGGCCGTGTCCGCAATCAGCCACAGCAGCAGGGATATTGGTGAAATACCGCTTTGTCTGAGATCGAGCAAAATGTTTAACCCAATTTTTGGTGAGGTCAGACGCATATTTACCATCCATGTACCTGATTATTGTAGCCTCTCCAAGCTGTCTTGATTTTTGCATAATCCTCCTCTCTCATCCGTACCGAGTAATCCACATACTGGAACGAAGCCCAATAACCTGTTCGCCGCTTGGCGTTGCTAACAACAACACTTTTAAACTTCTCTTGGAAGTGTCAATTAAACAGTCGCCACTTCACCTGCCATCGGTATAGCTGGAGCTTCCCAATTAGGTGAGTAATAGCGCCTGCAACTTCACTTGCAATACACAAGCTTTACCAGGCTTGACTTGGAGAGCCTAAACCGCAGCTCTTGCTTCTCTGTTACGGGATACACACAATGTTACTGCTTTGCTGCCATGGTCGCAGTAGTAACATTTTTCCCATAGCAACCTCAGAAGCAACAGCTCCAGGACAACTTCGAGGTAAATACAATTCTCATACAAGATCGTTCAGTTTCACCATGCTGCTGAACAATGACGGACCATCCAACTGTATTTCAGATGAGATGGATAGACATCATCCAGGTCATTGCATCCATTACATGTAGGACGTACTAAAGTTACCACATGCTTCCCGAATATCGACCGGAGTAAACTTGCTGCTACTGTAGATATATGCGGGAAGGTAACGTCTATACAGCCTACGTAGTGCGCACATGAATTGTCATTCCTAGGGAATATGCAAACATAGGGATCCATGATTGCACGAAAACGGCATGTGATACAGCAAATCGAGAGATATATATGAATCAGCACCTCGAATACTATATATTCTGCCTACAAAAGGTCAGATCCAAGAAAAATCTGTTACCTGTTTTGTTGTTGACCAGTGTAAGTTTTCTTTATTTTTTCCCTAAATGGATGACCGACCTTTGAAATAACTATTCGGCCGCATACAGCGAAGTGATTATTCGGCCAAATATTCGGGTATTCGTTCGGAATACTTTTAGCCGAACTATTCGCGTATTCGGTATTACGCGTACTTCGCTTTTTCACTATCGCACATCCCCTAATAACTATATATAACTTATATAATATATATTATATATATATATATATATATATATATATTATATAATATATATATATATAATATATATATATATACTATATATATATATTATATATATATATATAATATATATATAGTAATTATATATATTATGGAAGGTTAGTAAGTGAGTTGACTTGAGAACCACCTTCAATAGAGGGAGCTTGATGTTCGCTGTTGAAGAGTTGAAGCGTTGTCACGATAAATTGGCGTTTCATCCCGGGGGGCTGCTTTGGACTCTTCAGTGGTGGACGCCACAGAATACTCCCCCATGTGACCAATGGCGCGAGCACACCCCGCTCTGCGCACTTGGAAGGACGTTGGTCAGCTCTGTCAGATGAGAGCTATGTGTGCACACATTAAAGCCACTGAGGAAGGCTTTCGACCACTGCATGTACTCTTACGTTGCAGTTGGTCTGCCACCTGCCAGTGACGAAGCACAGTTACATGGCGTTACAGGATGACCGAACAGAGCAGCGCCCAGCAAAAGAAGAAACTTGAATTGATGGGTGTTCATGATTGCTTGCTGGTGTTCGTCGTGCCACTCGCGATTGGCGAGCGAGTGTCACTCTGGTGGTAAAACAAACTCTACAACGAAATGTCTTACCACGGCGGAACAAGCTTTGAGAGAAGATTGAATGCTGGCTGCGTGTTCGTTGTGCCACGTCCGAGCGCCACTATCACTCTGGCCTGTCACCCAATATGAAGGTAGTCAAGTGAGCTTGACATGAGAAACCCATCCTTCAATAGAGGGATGCTGAGTGTCTGTTGCTGATTGTAAGAGTCTGAAGCTGTTGTCACGATAACATTGAGCGTTCTCGTCCCGGGGGGCTGCTTTGGACTCTTCAGTGGCCTGACGCCACAGAACTCCCCCCCTAAAGTGACAATGCGCTGGAGCCACACCTCCCTCTGCGCACACTGGAAGGACGTGCCGTCAAGCTGTCAGATGCAGAGCCAGGTGTGGCACACATTAAAGCCAGGCTGAGAAGAGCTTCGACCACTCTGCTAACTCTTACGGTGCAGATTTGGTCTGCACCTGCCAGTGAGAGAAGCACAGTACAGGCGTTACAGGACGTGACCTAACAGAGCAGCGCCCAGCAGAAGAAAATTGAATTGATGGGTGTTCATGATTGCTTGCTGGTGTTCGTCGTGCCACTCCATTTTGGCACATGTCACTCCGGGATCAACCAGTAATGAAGGTTGGTAAGTGAGTTGACTTGAGAACCACCTTCATTAGCTGAAGACTAGGAATGATGTTGAAGGCAGAGTGAGAATTGTACGCGATGAGATTGGGTTTCCTGTCCCGGGGGGCTGCTTTGCGCAGGAACTCCTCAATGGTGGTCGCCAGCCCCCTTCACCAGACGCCAGAATATATATATATATATATATATATATATATATATTATATATATATATATATATATATATATATTCAATATTATATATAATACCTCAATCTAATATATAGTATTATTATATATATATATAGGCGAGATCGTTAGATTGAATTTGGAAGTTGTATAAACAAAGCGTTTATGGAAGGTATAGTTCCGAAGGATTGTAGGAGAGCAATATTAAGTACCCATATACAAGGGTAAGGGAGATAAGGTAACTTTGGAATATTTTAGGGTAATTAGTTTATTGAACTCTTGTAGGAGATATGATGTTGGTATTTGCGTCGAAAGAGTGTGTCGAATGACTGAACGAACTGATTTGGAAGAGAACAAGGTGCGTTTAGAGTGGTAGAGGATGTGTGGATCAAAATCTGTACATTGAAACAAATGATTGGATAATGAGGAGCGCAGAAGAATAAATTGATTAGGACTTATGGATTTGGGAACAGGCGTATAACAGGATTAATAGGGAAAGCCTCTATGGCAGGTGTTAGTTGATATGCGTGTTGGTGGTAAGCGTAAATAGAATCAAAAGTATTTAGGGACGATAGTGGAAGGTGGTGTAAGAATAAATAGAGTCGAAAGTGATTGCTTTTTTAATATTAATAGCGGAGTAGACAGGGATGTGCTATGTCTCCCTGGCGATCCAATCTGTATATGAATTACATTAAACATTCAAATTATAGAGACAGTAAGAAGCCACATGGCCTATCGAGACTGTCCCAGTCCCACAACCCAAACATGCTCATGCAAATCCTCAAAGCACCCTAGGGCTTGTCAAATTTCTGTAACCAAAATCTACCAATTTGGCCTTAGTCAAAATAATGATATATACTAGTATCATATATATCAAATTTCACATTAACTATACATATATATATCACTATACTATATACTAAACTATCATACTATATACTATATATATATATATAGTATATATTATATATATACTTATAATATATATATATATTAACTCCAAAACCATCACATCGCATTAATAACTACAGTTTATAGTTCATTAATGCAATCTAACATTGATAACTACTGTAACTAAAAAACCGCCAATTTTGCTTTCGTCAAATATATTATAAGATACCCAACTCATCCCATATACCCATCCAACCTTTTCTTAAATGTTGTAATCAAGTCAACACTCAACAACCTTCTGTGGCAAAGCCATTCTAAAATTTAAAACAACCTATTACTGAATGCATGCTTTCTATATCAAGATGGCATGCTTTCTTACTTAATTTCTTATTATGGCCCCTGCTTCACCTGTCCATAGCCTCTACTATGAAAAATTGTTGGTCTCGTATGATCAGTAGATAGTAAATATTTATGTAGACTTGTATCATGTCCCCCCTCTGAGAATCGCCTGTTCTACCAGAAAAACATTTCCAACTCCTTTCAGCCTTTCTTTTCCTCATAGCTCTTACCCTCAAAACCAGAAATCATCCTGTTGCTCTACGTTGCCACTCTCTCTAGCCATATCTAAGGGTCCTTCTTTAAATAAAGGGGCCCAAACTTGTGCCACAATGCTCTATTACTGGCCTAACATAGCTCATTATACAGTTTACTTTATTACTTCCTTGGCTCTTGTAAAAAACATGCGTGTTTTATTATGCCAGCATCTTATTAGCTTTATTCCTAGCCTCCAAACACTGATTAGGTACTTTTCAAATTACTGCATTTAATCCACACCTAATTCTTTTTCTTGGTCCACAGACTCAAGCCAAATCCCCGATTCATATCGTAGTTAAAACTTTTATTGAGTAACCTAGGGTGAAGAACCTTACACTTATTACTATTAAAATTCATTTCCCCACTTATCTGCCCACCCAAGAGTTTATCAAGATCATTTTGAATCTTATGCATCCTTTCACTATTCCTAACTGAGCCGTTGGCCACTTTAGTATCATCCGCAAACTTAGAAACCTTGCATTTTAAGATCCCTGGTCTAAATCATTTAAAAAATATGAGGAACAATAGTGGCCCCCAGAACTGAACCCTGTGGGGACACCACTCTTCACTATTTTCCCATGATGATTATTGCCATTTAGTTGTACACACTGTTTTGTATTTCTCCACAAACACTCTTTAATCCAACCATTGTACACTCCACCATATTAGCCACATAATTGATAAGGTTCCCAATTATGGTGGGAACCTTATCAAAAGCTTTTACTAAAAGTCGTAAATATACAATATCAATGGGATCTCCTCGGTTCAATCCAGTCAGTAAATGTATTCCATAATTCTAAAGTGTTTGTCCAGAATGTCCTACCCTTTCTGAAACCGTGCTGGGCGTCATACAATACCTTGTTATCTTCTAAATATTTCTCTATATGACCTCTTCAGTAACTTTATCCAGCAAAACTAATTACAACCAGAGATGTGTAAGCCGAACCTGCGCCTATCCAATTTCCCAAATCTTCCCCTTACTACACCATTTCTTATTAAATAGGCACAACATATGCTGTTTCCAGTCATCTTGACACCTCACCAAATGTTATAGATTCGCTTAAAAATC
>JABUQX010116346.1:20000-31567 GCA_015478945.1 Trachelipus rathkii | reverse complement strand
TGCTCTTGCAAGACCCGAACCACAGACGACTGATTTGAACACATGGCATGGGCAATGGCGCGTGTGCTAGTCAACGGGTCATTGGCGACTCTCTCAAGCACCTCTTCTTCAAACGCAAGAGTCCTCGTATTACGCGGTCTTCTACCAATGCACCGGGGACGAAGGGTCCCATTATCTCGAAGGCGCTGAGGAAGGCGAGCAAACATTGTGTGTATGGATGATTTCTGTCTGTGGAAAAACCGTTCCCGGTACATGAGGTGCGTTCTTCGTCCATTTCCGTTCGCCGCACCGTAACACATTATCATTATCATGTCGGTTAACTCGGGAAGTGTAGTGATCCATTCGTAATCGATGCCTACACTGTACTGAATCGACGATGAATTGGGCAAGGTAAAGGTATTGCCACGTGTTTCCGAAGGACGTTAAGCGTACATACATGTACGCACGCACAAACACACTAAAATTGAGTAACCTAAATCGTCGGTAACCTAAATGCGCACGCGTCACACAACATAAAACTAGTGTACGCTTTACATCATCCGTAACTTTGAAACGTAAGCGTCATACAACATAGGTTATTTAACAATAAAATGTTCCTTATCGTTTGCTCTATCAGCCCTCCGAGTTTGTCACAGAGGTTTTGAACACCCTATATTAATACTAATAATATATATATATATATATATATATATATATATATATAGATAATATATAGTATATATATATTATCACTAATATATATATTATATATATATATATATAATTTATACATGTTGTCACACCACTCCAATCACCAGATTAAAAGGGGCAGAGCCCTTTTCAGAAGCGGGGATGTTGCAAACATCAGTTATTCATCAACAAACGCAAACTACGCAGATGAGCACAGACGCGGCCTTTAAAGTGAGAGAGATTTAAATTCAGCAGGAAACACAAGAAGATGGAAGAGAATTCCACAGAACAGAGGGCAGGAGAACAGAGACCGGACAGCCACCCAACACTCGAACAAGCCTGGAATTTACCAATATCAACACAAAACTCAGGCGCCGACACAGCACCTTGTGCTACCGAGGCGCACGTCGCCAAGGTGGTGGTACGTGTAGTATAAGTTCCCTCGAGCACCTGCCGCTGCGGTACCTATAGAATGAGATAAAGCACAACATCGCCGCCGCAAAGATAGGAGGACAAGTGAACTAGAGCTTTTTAAGCCTTTTGGCCTTGACTCGACCCTATCAAAAGCCGGGTGAAACCAGAGCCCCCCCAGATATGAGAGCAGTAACTCCATACAAGGGCGGAATGAGCCCTGTATAGCTTGAAGGCAACTGAATAGAGGAAAAAAAGTCTTCGCAGCCTAAACAGAACTCCAGTTTCTTTGAGCCGCCTAGGCAAACCATTGTGATGTGAGGTTCCAAGACATTTTTTGTTTATGTGTTAAGGCCAAGGATGTTTATATTGTCAACAGGGAGAGACGAGAGAGAACCGTCGAAAGAGATTAGAAAAGTTAGAGGTGTCTTAGAGAGGGAGATTTGCAGAAGTTGGGTTTTTAAGGAATTGAATTTCACAGGTTTGAGGACGACCCCACCCGGAAATTCTATCCAGCTCAGCGAGAATAAATAGAATCGCGAAGATTAAGACGAGAGCAATTCTCGATTAAAGGGAGCGGAATTGAAATAAGTAGTAATAATGATGGGTTCGACGTCAGCACGGCATACGAGCTGGATAGAGTTAGATGTGCAGTGTGAGAAGATCATTAATTGAAAAGAGCGAGTAAAGACAGAACATTGCAGGAAACACCACTATGACGGAAAAGAAGAAGAAGTCGCCCATCAAAAACAGTTTATATTAAGCACGATTGAAAAGGAAAAACTAGACTTAAGTAAGCAAAGAGAAGGAGGAAAACCCAAAGGGGGAGTTGGAGAGCAGTGACGCGTGCCATACCTGGTCAAATGCCTTGGATATGTCAAGCGCACCACGCAAGTCTCCCCGTAGTCCTTAAGAGCGAAAAACCATCAATCGGTATAGTTAGGAAAGTATATCGCCAGCCAGACCTCGAGCGCCGAAAGCCGTACTGGCGATCGAAAAGAAAGTGAATGAGACTCCAGATGGTCTAAGAAATGAAGAGTTGAGAAGGGTTTCCAAGGAGTCTTATGATAGAATACAAGTGAGAGCTATATAGGGCGATAGTATAGAAGGATCAGCAGCGGCTTCTCTTTTTTCGGAGGACAGGTTGGGACATGTGTGCGTGCTTCCAACACTGAGGGAAAGTATTAGTATGAGACATAAAGAGAAAATAGTTGAACGAGGAGCGGGGTAACACACAAGCACACTCCCTCCAAAACTCGCGGGAGGGAATTGCCATCCGGCCCGCCCGCCTTCTAACGTTCATAGATTTTCAGGAGCCATGCACCCGATCAAATGTAATCACAGGCTATATATATATATATATATATATATATATATACTTATAGTATATATATATATATATATATATATATATATATAATATATATATATATATATATAAGTATATTATTATATATATTATATATATATATATTATAATAATATATATAAAGATGGAAGGACCAAAAATTAAATTTCTAAGAAAAAAATGGGAATAATATATAAATTACTAAAATCACATCATACCCTAAATTGTTAAATTTAATTGCAGGGCATGAGAGTGATCAAATCCGAGATAACATCTTCAGTTTTTATGTCAATATATTCATGGCTTGTAGTAGGTAGGATAGCCCAATAAGTCTTTCATACTACACTAGTATTTCTCAATGTGGGTTTTCAGAAATCTTATGTTGAAAAGCTTCTTTCTACTGAGGCAGTAGACACGGTACAAATTGGCCAGTATTTTGCAACAAGATGTAAATATTTGGAAATTTGAGACTGCGAACAAGAAACTACTCCGTCTATTGTAGTTTTTGGACGATCTGTTGAATGCCTGTGATGCCATTTCAACTTCCAAAAAAAATGTCATTCTGCTTTTACTAAAACTTCAATTGGACTTTCGATATCTTCCTTTGTAAAATGTTACACATCTTTATCTTCCTCATTATTGGCCACTATTACAGCTGTTCGGATGACAAATTGCAGAAGATATTAATTCTTCATGATTTAAAAACCTCTCCTTAATGCTGATATTAAATCATGCAAAAATGGTATAAAAAAAAACGGATGTGCGATAATAAGTCTGTGGGTCAGAAGTAGGAATGCTGGGTCTGTATTTTTTTATGTTAATTTTTGGTACAGCATTTTCAATACTCAGCTCAGATTCAGATACGCGCTTACACATTCTTCAAAATCTGCTGAAATTCTTAATGTTGCATTTTCTCTGATGACTTCAAGTTTAGTTTTAACTAATGGACTTACGATTCAGATGCCCTTACACGTTCTTCAAAAACCTGCTGAAATTCTAGTGTTGCATTTTCTCTGATGAGTTTCAAGTTAGTTTTAACTAAATTACTTACGAAATTTGTTCCTGACACGCGACGAATTATATAAAATTATTTAACCTCTGCACTTTAGATTATTGACGGATATGATATTTAAAAATTTTAAGTGTCTAAAAAATTTCAGGGTGAGCCATGGCCCCCCCTGCATACGCCACTGTATTATATATATATGGCGTACTAGAATACTCTATATAATATATATATATATATATATATATACTATATATATATATATATTATTATATTAATATATATATATATATATTATATATATATACCGTATATATATATATATATATATTATATAATATATATATTATATTATATATATAATACATCTACGTTGATATATTATTCTGTATATTATATATATATATATATATATATATATATATTGCCACTACCGTGGCTCAAACGGTAGAGCGACGCGAAGTCGCATGCAAGGTGGCGGCGTTCCAATCCTAGCGTAGAAAATTACCTAGAAGTTCCCCTCTTGATTAGGGCTTATGCCGTTGACGGTGGGTGAACTTTTAATCATAAATATTAATATAAATATATTATATATATATATATATATATATATATATATTATATATATATATAATATATATATATATATATATATATATATATATATATATATATATATATATTCTTCTTTCTTCTTCATCGCTCTTCCTTCTATTCCCAAGAATGGGAGTAAGTTGCGTAACGAGCATCGGAAAGAAAAGCAGTAGAAGAATATGGCACAAGTCGAAAGGAAAGCCCAACCTTACCGCCCCCTCAGTACCCATTAATTAGTAAGAACTCATCGCAGTCAGAAATCACCCTAAAGCTTCATGGGACAGCGATGGCCCCCCCCCACTATGGTAGATCGTCAATGTAAGGGTTCATCCCTTGGCCCAGCGGGGCCACAACCATACCCCCTCACAATCCCCCGCCATTCACTCCGTTATACACCTTTCTTCTCGCTCTGCTCTACCAAACTCACATTTTTTTCTCCTTCAAGCATTCGTTTACTGACTCAAATCCTTTCTCGGTCTCCCAGTCGGTCGGTTCCCAACACACTCGCCACTATACATCGCTTACCAACCGACTATCATTCATACTTTCCATATGACCAAATCATCCAACGTACTTCATTTATTCTCTCATTTATCCCTTTCTTCACACCCACCCCTCTCTAATTAAGGTTCATTCTCATTTATCAATTCTCTCACACCTAGCCACACCCTAAGAATTGTCCATCTGAACACATTGAACTTAGATCTATTATTCTTATTCCAAGACCATAGTCTCACTACTAACATAGTTAACAACATACCCTCATTTATACCCTCATAGTAAGCAACTAGAACATTCAAGACTTAGTCCCTTGCATTCCACCAACGATTTAATTGTTTACCAGCCACCTTCCTGCCATTACACAACTTTTCCTACTTACACTCTGGCATCGTCCGTTCCCTCTCATCCAAACATATACCCTAAATATTTAAACTCAGGCACTTGTTCCAGACCTGCTCACCATCTAACATAATTCACACTGAGGAGTGTCCTCACTCACAAACCATAAACTTACTCTTATTCACGTTTTATTTTCAAACCCCTCTTTTACATACCCTGCCAAATCTCTTCACCAACCTTCTCAAACTTTCTTCAGATTCACCACACAGAACCAAATCATCGCATATATAGTAGGGCACCCTCCACTCATCTCCATTTCTCCACCATTCTAACACCATTCCTGCACCCCCACCTCGAATTCTTTCATAACCCCATCCATATACAAATTGAATAACCCAAGGAGACATAACACAACCCCTGTCTTACTCCGCTATTAATCCTAAACCAATCACCGTTGACACCATTTATTCTTACACACGCTTTACTGTCGTCATACATACTTTTTGATTCCATTCAGAAGCCACCACCAACACCATATATCACTAATACCTGCATAAAGCTTCCCTATTAAACTCTATCATACGCCTGTTGCAATCCATAAAACTAAATACAATTTTATTCTTCTCTCCCTCATTTTCTCAATCATTTGTTTCAATGTAAAGATTTGCACCACACATCCTCTACCACTCCTAAAGACACACCCTTTTCTTCACAATCAGTCCTTCAATCACTCGACGCACCTTTTCGACCAAAATACCAGCATATACCTTCCCTACAATACTCAATAAACTTATTTCCCCTATAATTCCTACAAGTTCCCCTTTCTCCCTTACCCTTATATAAGGGTTACTATTACTGCTCTCCCTCCAATCCCTGGAAACTATACCCTCTATAAACGCTTTATTACACAACTTCAAATCCAATCACATCACCATCTCTCTCTCGTTTCCTGATCTTTTCACCAGTAATTTCATCTATACCTGCCAATTTACATTTCTTCAACTTTTTCACTCTACCTTTTACCTCATCTTACTAATAACCCATCCCCAAAATACCTATTCCTTCTTTTGCACCATCAAACCCACACACATTCACTATCACCTCTTCATACTGTTAATATTGTGCAGATTTTCGGAGT
Organism: Trachelipus rathkii; assembly: GCA_015478945.1. Lineage (NCBI taxonomy): Eukaryota > Metazoa > Arthropoda > Malacostraca > Isopoda > Trachelipodidae > Trachelipus > Trachelipus rathkii. The sequence continues at coordinate 25,561 of JABUQX010116346.1, read as the reverse complement.
GTTGTTCTTCCCACACTCCCCTCACACCCATTTCATCAGTACAACAAGGCACCATCCCATATTCATTATTCTAAGGCAGATTCCCCTTATTCTCATTCGTTAACCTTTCGCGCTTTTTCCAGAAGAGCTTTCCTATTCCCTTGTAAGTCCTCACTCATCCTCCTTCCATTTCCAAACTGTTCATTACCTCTTGTTTTCTCCTACGTATACAACTTTTAGTATTTCTTTTTCCTTCCTTAATATAATTCAAGCATCTTTCTTTTGAGTCTCATCATTTTGCTTTTAGTTACATTCAACACGCCTTCTTTTACCTTTAACGCTCTCATCCACCCTCTCATATCCACCATTCACTGTTAACATTCTTACTTCCTACTATTATGCACAACCACATACTCCTTTGCACTACTAACAATGTCTTCCTTCATTTGCCTTGCCCCCAGATTTCTTCAGTATCAACTTGTTCACATTCAACCGTTTTACAAGCGAGCGCGCTCTTACATACTTATCCTATTGTCTTGCTCACTTAACTTCTTACTCTTAATTTTACCCTTACTTCCTTTCGTATCCACCTTCTCTCCATCCAAGCCCCCACTAACTTTAATTTTTACATAGAACAACATAATGATCCCATAATCCCAATCCTAAACCCCTAACTGATTTAACATCCAACACATACTTCAAACATCTCCTTTTCACAAACACTAAATCAATCATACTTTTTCACTTGATACCATCTCTACTACACCAACTCTAGTATACTTATGGATGACTCTTGTGTTTAAGAAAGTATTACTTACACACATACCCCTCTCTTCACAGAAATCAACACCTTCCTACCATTCTCATTTTCTCCCGTCACCCCAAAAACCACCTGTTATATCATCCATTTTTTGATCACCTATCCAACCATTCAGGTCCCCCAAAACTATCAATCTGAAGCTCCTACTCCCCCCATCCAGAACATCATTCAGATTATCCCAAAAAAATTTCGTACTCTTCTTCAACGTTTCCCTTCAGATGGACCATTACGTCACAACCACACATACCTTGACCTTTTCAAAACTTAAATTTAACCATTAGAATTCTAGGATTCACACAATCAAAGTCTACCAGCTCTGTACCACAGTCACTCATCAAAATTGCAAACTCATTCTCTTCCACACCAGCACACACACATTTCACACCACACCACTTTATTTCAACGTTTCCTTTCATTCTTTGTTTCAGTTACAGCACGAGCAAATCAAATTTTGCCCTTTCTAAATACATCCATGATCACTCTCTCCTCTTCTCCTCAACATTTAATCCTCTGACATTCCACTGCTACCCATACGATTTCATACAATTTCGCCGAAAAGATAGTAAGGCCGTTTACGGCGCATTTCACGACCTTCTCCGAGGCCTGACATTTAGCATTCTGCAAGGATAGATGGTAGGAGGCAGCACACCCAACTCCCGTCCTTAGTCGACTTCTACGACACGTAGGACATACGATGTGGGCAATTCTTTCTCCCCCACACACAGGAATATGAGTAATAGGGATGTCTGTAAAGTGTTATCTAGAGAGAGTGTAATACTTTAATCATGGTGTAGTATGATATGTGGATAATGGTGGTCAGTAATAATGTTGCCTGGAGGATGAGTGTTGTAAAGAATATGGAAACGCAAAGAGCAAAAGTGCCACCATATAAAATGAGGGTAATTTCAACACTTCGGCAGTGTGCGTGTACTCTCCCTCTATATATATATATATTTATATATTATATATTATATATATATATATATATAATATATATATATAATATATATATATATTATATATATATATATATATATATATATATATATATATATATACTAATAATATATATATATATATAATATTATATATATATATATATATAGATATATAGTACATATATATATATATATACGATATATATATTATTATATATATATATATATTATATATATATATATTATTATATATATTTATTAATTAATGTGCCAGGACCCACCACAGGCTCACAAAAGATATCGCATTACTGAGCTGAAAATTCACATCATGCGCAGGGTCCTTGCGCATGTACATATTTGAATGTCAAGTGGAAAATTTGAATGGCGAAGTGAATATTTCAGTCAAAAAATAAATAAAAATAAATAAAACTATAACCTTACATTATAAATAGTCCCAATATTACATAACAAAATCATATATTGTAAAGAATATTCGCTTATTGGAGATACAAGAAAATAGAGTTACTACTAATGTGGGAATATTCAGATAAGATATGGGACAATCTTTTAGAAGAGTCTATGGACCACAAAGTAGGAAAATGATGACGGTGAATAGGGTCCAGTTGGGGAAAATCAACGAAGATATGTCGAACAGATTGTGGGGTATGGCGACGGCAAAATTTACAGATGAGGAGGCCGTCCCGGACATATAGTGGACTGAGAGTGATATTGGTGTGGCCAATACGGAGGCGTGCAAGTATCAATTCGTGTAAGCGCTTTCGTCGGTGGGAAGAAGACCACACACCAATGTTCGGCTTTATATTTCTAAGTTTCGCTCCCCGCTGATCACTCGTCCAGCTCTCTTGCCAATAGGATCGAAAGCCTTGTCGGAGAGCAGGATAGTAATCAGTTGATGGGAGGCGACTTTCTCGAATGGCAACCGGGAGGTACCTGGAACATCTCCGAAACGAAAAGGTGGCCATTTTGGCCTCTCTATCGGCGAATTCATTGAGAGTTACACCTACATGAGAAGGGGTCCAGCATAAAATGATTTGTTTCTTACGGGAGTGGAGCAGCCGAAGAAATTCTTGTGCGGCGGATACCATTGTGTTTTTAGAATAAAGGGTTTTAAGGGCCTGGAGGGCGCTGAGTGAATCTGAATAAATGAAATAAGAGTGGTTTTGGGTAAGGATTAGAATTCGAGAAAGGGCAATCATTATAGCCATTAGTTCTGCCGTAAAAATTGAGGCATGAGGGGAGGGTATGGGAGAGGTTGCGGTCAGGAAATAAAGCAGATACGCACACTGTCCCCTATTTTAGAGCCGTCAGTAAACACTGGAGTATATATATATATATATATATATATATATATATATATATATATATATATATATAGTATATATATATATATATATATATATATATATATTATATATATATATATATATATATATATATATATACTATATATATATATATATATATATATTCCTAGAAGAGCTGGCAATAACACGTACTTGGACATAAAACGTAGTAAAATGTTGCTAGAGATGCATAATTTGTTCCAAGAAAATTAAATTAATATAGTGAAGCAAAATTTTTAAAAAAATGTTTTTTATAAAAAGATATAAAATAAAAAAAAACCTCACTCTATACATAGCTTATTTAATATTTTAAGACAACACAAGGGCAAACCATGCGGCACGGCTCCAGAAGTAGAATCACTCTCAACGTTACCTACTAAACCTAACACGTGAATAAGTTTAAACTAACGAAATAAAATCGTATTCTAACGTATTGCAACTTTCGGGTTAAAAGTGAGATACCTCATAATGGGAAGATATAAAGAACACTTTTAGGATATTTATTGTCATATATATATATATATATATATATATATATATACTATATATATATATATATATATATTATTATATATTATAATAATAATATATAATATATATATATAAGTATATAAATATATATAATATATATATATATATATATATAATATATACTATATATATATATATATACTATTTATATACATAAATTCTCTAAGCAAAAAAAATGGAATAATTATATAGATTACTTTAAAATCATCATACTAAATAGCTAAATTTAATTGTACCAGGGCATCTGGCAGACTGTGAGCAAAATTCCGAGATAAACATCTTACAGTTATTATAGTCAATATTTCGATGATGTAGAGGAGGGATAGTCCCAATAAGTCTTTCATCTTTCAACTAGTATTTCTCAAGTAGGTTTTCAGAAGACTTAATGTTGAAAAGCTTCTTTCTACTGAAACAGTAGACACGGGTAAAATTGCCAATATTTGCAACAAGATGTAAATATTTGGAAATTGTGACTGCGAACAAAGAAACTAGTCCGTCTATTGCTGTTTTTGGACGATCTGTGCTTTGATGCCATTTCAACTTCCATAAATCCCATTCTGCTTTTACTAATCTTCAATTGGACTTTCGAGATCATTTCCTTGTAAAATGTTACACAATCTTTTATCTTCTCATATTGCACTTACAACTGTTCGTATGACAAATTGCCAGGCGAAGATATTAAATTCTTCATGATTGTAAAAACCTCTCCCTAATGCTGATATTAAATCATCCAGAAATGGTAAAAAAAAAGGCATGTGTGTATAATAAGTCTGATGGGTTCAGAAGTAGGAATGCTGGGGTCTGTATTTTTGCTTATTTTAATTTTTGCTTACAGCATTTTCAATACTTCCAGTTTCAGATCAGATACGCTTACACCATTCTTCAAAAATCTGCTGAAAATTCTAATGTTGCATTTCTTGATGGCTGTCAAAGTTTAGTTTTAACTAAAAGGACTTACGATTCACGGATGCCTTACAACGTTCTTCAAAACCTGCTGAAAATTTTAGTGTTGCATTTCTCTGCATGTTTCAAGTTTAGATTTAACTAAATTTTACCAACGAATTATATTAAAATAACTTTTACCTCTAAACTTTAGCATTATTGACGGGATATAATACTTAAAAATTTTAAGTGTCTCAAAAATTTCTTGGCCCCCTTGGCCCCCCCTGGATACGCCACTGTATATATTATATACTATATATATATATTATATACTACATACACTATATATACTATATATACTATATAATATATCATATAATTATATTATACTTATATAATATATATATATATATATATATATATATTACTATATATATATATAAATCATATATATATATATAATAGTATATATATATATATAATTTTTTTTAATATTAATGGTGCAGGACCCACCACAGCTCACAAAGAATCGGCCATACTCAGCTGAAATTAACAATAATAAGAGAATAAGAGAGATAACAATAGGCATGCATCATTGAAATCGTCCAAGGAAAAATCTCGCAAATGGCAGAGATAGAATATTCAGTCAAAAAATAAAAAAATAATACACACAACTCATAACAACATAATACATATAAATCAGATACCCAAGATACATACAAAATCCTCTCATGTAAAGACTCAATTCGCCTGAGAAACCAATACAAAGACACCCTCGCAGCTTACTCACAATGTACAGCAAGAATCACCAGCATAGATAGGCACAATACTCTCCTCGCCGAGCATAATGGACTACCCAACAACAACAAGTAGAAAAGACTGCACGAAGTGAATAGGGTAAGATTGCGCAGAGGAAAAATCAACGAAGAATACACGTCGACACCGCTATTTGGGGTATGCGTGACGGCAAACATTACCAGATGGGAGGAGGGATCCCGTGACATATACGTGACTGCAGGGTGGCATATTGCCCTGTTGGCCAATACG
>JABUQX010116346.1:0-15000 GCA_015478945.1 Trachelipus rathkii | reverse complement strand
TTATACCTATTAGTGAGAACTCCGCCACAGTCAGATAATCCACCCTAAAGCTTTACGGGACCGCGCACGGACCCCCCCCCCCCCGCCCCCCCCCCCCCCCCCCCCCCCCCCCCCCCCCCCCCCCCCCCCCTCACTATTGCATCTCGCCAATGTGGGGTTCATCCCTTGGCCCAGTTGGACCACAACCATACACCAATCACAAAAACTCTTATTCTCGCCTCTGCCAAACCTACATTTCTCTCCTCCAGACATTCTTCTTGCTGACTCAATCCACTTTTCCTTCGGCTCTCCCAGCCAGTCGATTCCCAACACACCACCGACTATAACATCCGCTAACCAGACCCGAACTATCATTTCCACTCCTTTCCACATGGACCAAAACCATCTCTCAACGTACTTTCATTTATTTTCTCATTTATCCCTTTTTCACACCCATACAAGCTCTGTAAATACGTTCATCCCTCAATTTATCAAATTCTTCTCACACCTTAACACGCCCCCTAAGATTGTCCATTCTGAACACATTGTACTTTAGATCATATAACCTCTCTAATTCCAGACCAAAAAGTCTTCTACTTACTATTACCATTAACACGGGTAACAACATACCCCACGTTAGGACACTTCAAGAACTTTAGTCTCTTTGCACGCACAAGGCGATTTTAATGTGCACCAAGACCACCTTCCTGCAATTCGCAACTTTCGCCTAACTACCTCCGGCAATCATCGTTCCCATTTTCGTTCCACATATAATACTTATTATATATACTCACTTATGATATACTATTATTAATATATAATATATATATATATATATAAATACGTGATATACTAGTATTATAGCTAATATACTCATACTATATACATTTATATTATATATACTATACTATACTTATAAGATATATACTATATATCATATATCCTGAAATACTTTTAAACACTCCAGGTCACTTCGTCTCCAAGCTCGCTCACCTTCTAGCATCAACTTACACACCGAGGACTGTCCTCACTCACATCAATAACCTTACTCTTATCTACTTATCTCACGTTATCCTTCAAATCCCATCCTTTTACACACCCCTGCCAAATCTTCCTCTACCATCCTCTCAAAACATCTCTCCAGATTCAACTGCACAACAATCACCATTCATAGATCAAATATATATATAATATACTATATATATACTATATATATATATCACCCTTCTAACAGAATATATATATATCAACAATATATAACATTATATATATAATACTCTATATATATATATATATATATATATATATATAACTATATAATAATAATATAATATAGCCGAAGATGGGCGATGATTTGGATTTGAAACGTTGTATAAACAAAGCGTTTATGGAGCACAATCTATGTCCACCTATTAGTTCCTGCTAGGTCCGAACTCACGTTGTTAGATTCGGAGCTGGCAGTTTATAGTTTCCATAGACAAATAATGGTAAGTAGTGGATAAAGGTTAACTAAGTATTAATAGTAGCATTAGGGTTAATAGTTTATTGTGTTGTAGGAGAGAATACTTATGCATGCCCTTGGGTATCTTTAGGTCGAGCCAAGATCGAATCTGCGTCAACACTAACTGACAAGAACCTGACATCTATTTAGAACAAAGCAACAAAGGCTGCAAATCCTTTTAGATTAGGCTTCCCAGTAATTGTGAATAAAATCATCAAAATTTGAAAACAATATGATAATGCATGAGCAGTCAGAATGAGGGAGGGAGAGAATTAAAATTGTATTAGAATTTATTACATCTGCAACAGGCGATATAATAGGTACAATATTGGAAACTCTATGGCAGGTGTTATATATGGTGTTGGTGGTGTAAGCTCTGAATGGAATCAAAAGTATGTATTGACGATAGTGAAGCTTGATGTAAGAAAAATAGAGTCGAAAAGTTATTGGTTTTTAATTATTATAATAGGCGGAGTGAGACAGGGATTGTTGCTATCTCCTTAGGTCATCCAATCTGTATATGGGAATGCAGGCTATGAAATGAATTTAGAGGTATGGGTGACGAGGATATGTTTAGAATGATGGGGAATGGAAGAGAGTGGAGGGTTCCCTACCTATTATTTATGCGGATTGCATTGGTTTTGTGTGCAGCGCGGAATCTGAAGAATTTGAGAGGATATGTATAGAGATTTGGTAGGGTGTGAAAAGGAGGGGTTTGGAAGTAAAGCTAGATAAGAGAAAGGTTATGGTTGTGAGTCGAGGACAGTCCTCGCCGTGTGAATGACTATGACTCTAGAGGAAGTGCAGCAGCTCGGGGAAAAAGTGTCTGCAATTTAAATATTTAGGATATCTGTTGAATGAAAAGGAGTGGATGCATGCAGCAGTGTAGTAGGAAACTTGTGAATGGCACTAAGGTGGCCGGTGCAATTAAATCGTTGGTGGATTGTAAAGGGACTAAGTCTTGAGTGTGACTAGAGTCTTACATGAGGGTATGTTTGTTACCCGTGTTAATCTGTATAGTAGTGGGAACCTATTGGTCTGGAATACGAGGATATAGCATCTAAAGTACAATGCTGTTCGATATGAACATGTTAGTGGTAATGCTCGTGTTAGGTGTGAAAAAGAAATGATAAAATGAGAGAATGACCCGTATTAGCAGAGTGTTTGTGTGGAGAAATGGGGTAAATGAGGAGAATTAAATGAAAGTACGTTGAGCATGGTTTTTGGTCATGTGGAAAGGATGGATGATAGTCGGTCCGTTAAACGGATGTATAATGGCGTGAGGTGCTTAGCAATCGACTCGGATGGGAGACCGAAGAAAAAACGGATTGAGTCAGTAAAGTAATACCTGGAGGAGAGAAATGTGAGTTTGCAGAGGCCGAGAGAAAAGTGATAACCAAGAGTGAAAATGGCGGGTTGTGAGGACAGTATGGTCTGTAGCCCCACCTGGGCCAAGGAATGGACCCCACATTGACGAGATGTCATAGTGAGGGTCCGTCCGCGGTCCCGTGCAAGCTTTAGGGTGGAGTTTTTCTGTGCACTGCTGACGAGTTCCTCACTAATGGCTAAAAGCGGCGCGGTAAGCTAGCTTTTCTTTTCTACTTGGCTTCATATTCTATCTACTACTTTTTCTAGTTTCCGTTGATGCTACACACCTTACCTCCATTCTATGGGGAGAGAAGTATGCGGTAGGTAGATGATGATGCATGATTGCATGCATGATGATGATAATAGTATATACTATATTTATATTTTTTATATATATATATACTACTAACACTTCGGAATATAACTTAATATGGTCTGTATGTATAATACTTATTATATATAATATATACTATATATATATATATATTATATACTTATATATATACATACATATATATATAATATATATATATATATATATATATATATATTATATATATATATAGTAATATATATATATATATATACTATAATATTATAATATATGCAAGTTTCATTAAGTACTAGCCTGTACTTCAGATACATGTACTTGTACTTGAACAAATTCTAGAGTACTTGCACTTGTACTTAGAACAATCTCTAGAAGTATTGTACTTGCAAAGAATGTACTTGAACCAAGCCTGCTATAATTATATACATATATAGTATAATATTATATAATATGAGTATATACTAATTATATATACTATAATCATATTATATATATATACTTATAATATATATCTTATATATATATATTATATATATATTACGTAGGAATATATATATATATTGTTCTGTGTTGCCGCCTAGCATATATTTTGAATAGCGATTGAAATTATAATAATAAGCACATTATAGCATGCTGATTATATATATCATATATATATATATACTATATATATATATATATATAATTATACTATTATATTATATATATATATATATATATAGTATAATATATATATATATATATATATATATATAATATATATATATATATATATATATAATATATATATATATATATATATATATATATGCGCCCCTTTTTATTTACTGTAGATAAAAGCACCTATAATTTCTAATTAATTAAAGTTTGTAAGTTAAATGAGTTTTAAAGTGTTTTGGAAGATTTGAAGACGATAAAATAAGCGATTTAGATAATCTCTGAATAATTTTTAATAAATTAAGTTATTTAATGGACTTTATTTACCCAATTAATAAATTTATTATCACATGCACACATGTATACAACTACATCCTTTTCCTAAAAGACTCTTCAGCCTGTCAGAGGATAATTATTTCACCTCACGAGTTTTCTTGTCTGTTTTTTTCTGTTAGAAAAATCTGTAACAAATTAATATTGAAAGCATTTGATGTCCTCCTATTCATCTTATGGATTCTTTATTCGAGCTATTATAAAACTCCGTTCGTGTGAACCTTCTTGATTTTTGTGGAGTAGAAATTGGGCCCCCTAAGCGAAACCATTTTGTCTGGATGGAAGACTCCATCTCAGAAACAGACACGGCACAACAAATTAGACTTTACACTCTCTTCACAGGCAGATGATTCAAATTATAACGATATTCATTAATTGTCTGAACCAAATTTTGAAGAATCGTTTTCTTTCGCCTATAAAATAATTGCAATTTCGTTTAACTTAGGACAAAATTTCATGATTATAAAAGACTCAAAAATATAAAGCTCCATGTGTGCTTTGCAAATTTAATATATATATATATATATAATATAATATATATATATATTATATATATATATATATATATATATATAATATATACTATATATATATATATATATATAATATAATATATATATATATATATATATATATATATATATATATATAATATATCATAAGAAAACGTAAATATTCGATTTTACAATCGATTTTTATTTTCAGTTTAACAAATAAATTTTATTGTTTTGAAAGTCTCTGGTCTTTTCATGAATCAAGGTTCTCTTCTCTTTTTTACCACAGCCGTTACCTTGTTACATTGATTTTCAATTTTTTTTTACCTCCCTTCTTCACATTGCATATCCAGCAAACTAAAATTTCTCTTCCGAATATGTCACGACTGCAGACTTATTAGTATATCTAATGTTATTAATATTTCAATAATTTATATTATTCTCTCCAATAGATTGATTCCTCATCCCATAATTATTTTACCAAAGAGATAAAATTGATAAGGTTGTCACGCAACCTTATCGAACACCTCACTGCCCTCTGATTCATCATCTCTATTTTAAAAGGTTCATTCTGTCTGCATATAGGTTCTTAATTATTCTCAAATTCATGCCATCTATTCTAGTTTCTAACACCTTCACCAAGACCTAGGGCCTTACTATGCAAGAGCCATATAATATTCAACAAAGCAGAAGTAAAGATATCCTTATACATTCACAATTTTCTATTCCATTATTCTCCATATAAACATGGTATTTTTTTTTTTAGCACACAAACACTCTATCTTCAGACATTTGCTGTCCAATTTTATTATTTAATCTTGCCAACATTACATATAACAGGATTTTAGTTATCTAACTCATGATGATATTTTTATAATAGTGGCATACAGATTCTTGTCCTACATCTGCCTCAGATTACTGCAGATCTTATATGCCAGACCTTTTGTCTTTCCGACAGAAAATTCTCCTTGGGTTTTTAACATTTCAACCAATTCAATTTTCAATTACAACTCTTTTCCATCTATGATAACCATCACTTCTTCCTTCATTTACTCCGGCTGTTATAGTGGATAATCAAGATAGAAGATCTATTGTCTTAAATAATTTTCCAACATAGCCTGCTCATTCCATCTCTCCATAAGCTCCTTATTCTTCAATCCAGCTGTTCCTTAGTTCCTTTTTTAGCTACCCTTGTTTATACTCGTATATTCTGCTGTTTAGCGCAGAAATCTTTCGTACACACTTCTTTGATTGCCTATTTCTCTTGACAAATTATCAATAACTAAGCAGCGAGTTTCATTCATATTTTATTGCTTTATTGAATTCCTTGTGTTTCAATCTAAAGGGAGCATTTTGCAAGTTTTGTATTTTATTTCCACCAAATAAAAGTTTGATCAGAGGGGTACTAGGCTCTTTAATAATAACTTTCACCAAATATAAATATAACGGTTTGTACGGGACATACAAACACAGAGTGGCATAAAACTGCTGTTGAAGCTGCAAGATTGTTCCTACAGGACGTGCCGGTAGACATCCAAATTAACCAGCATTCTAAGAAAATCATAGAAGAAAATAAAAAAAAATATTATCCTCAATAATTTCATGTGTGACATTTTCTGGTATGCACGATTTACCTCTTCGGGGTAAGCATCATGATGAGGGATTGTTGCAAGATTTGTGCCTCTTACGAATAGATGCCGGAGATCAGTCAATGAAAACCCATTTTGAAAAGGGGAAGAAAAATGCTCCATACTAATCAGTTCAGATTCAGAATGAGATCATTTCTCTATATGGTACTAATATAAAGGAAAGTATCGTTAATAAGGTAAAGGAAGCGTACGCGTATAGCTTACTAGCAGATGGAAACCGCTGATATTCTGAAAGGAACCAATTATCCATTAGGGTTGCGCTATCTTTCGAAAAAAGAGTCGATGAAGTCAAAGAGGAATTTGTAGAACTGAAAGCGCTTGACGCAAAAACCATTGTTAAAGCCATTGACGATTTTGTCACGGACTGAAGAACTGGATCCCGAGAAATGCGTGGGCTTGGATTTCGATGGCTGTTCTACGATGTTTGGCAAAGAAGGAGGTGTCCAAGCAATATTGCGGAAAAAGTATAATAAAGCATTGTTCTTTCATTGCTCTTCACACAAACTAAATCTAGTAGTAAATGATTTGAACACAATACGAGAAATTCGCAATACTGTGGGAACTATAAAGAACATTTTTACACTTTTTCGCGAGTCGGTCTTGAGAAGAAAATCAATGCCAAACATCCCAAGCCTATGCCAGACCAGATGATCTGAACAAAACAAGTGCATCAGAGTGTTTAAGGAGCACTTTGTACGAATGATGCAAGCATTAGAAACCCTTTCCATTGAAGGAAATACCGCCACAAGAAAAGAGCTTTTCAGTTGCATTCAGCGGCATGTAAGTCGTTATTCATCATGGCTATGATATTGATCGTGAAGCACTCTGCGATGATAGAGCCAGTTGTAAATGCTCTCCAATCCAAGACCTTGTATATCGTCAAAATGGTTAGGAACCATCGGAAAGATGAATAAAAAATCACCGATGAAGTGTAAAAGAAAGCTAATCCAAATCGCCGAGCAAACTGGGACTTGATCTGAATATGCCACGGATTTTTGGTAGGCAGCAGCACCGCAGTAACTATCCAGCAACAAATCCCACGGAGTTCTGGAGAAGATCCTTAATAATTTCGTATCTGGATTCTATAACCTCTTCTTTGGAATAACGGTTTTCTACTGAAAATGCACCTGCTGAAAATAAATATCTACATCCTCTCCACATGCTACTCATAAACAATCGATGAGTTAAAGGAAAAAGACAGCTTCTTTATAGTTTTTTACCACTTAGAAGCCATAAAGAGAGCTAGAACTTCGGTACAAAATTTGGAAGGGACAAGGAAAACTGAGTATGAACTAAGATCTTGTTGTCTCCCCAAGTTCTTAAAGGATTTCTGAGGCCTTTCTTTCCATCGACGAAAAAGGTTTTGATGATACTACTCGCCCAGCCATGCACCAACAGTACAGTAGAGCGCTCTTTCAGTACTCTGCATAAGGATCAAGACTTGGCTACGAAATACTATGGAAGACGACAGGTTAAATTGATCGGGCTGGCTATGATGACTGTACACAGAAAATTTGTGTTTGACAATTATGATTATTTTTTCCAACAGTAGTTGATAAATTTGCCTTGAACCCAAGGAAATTACTTTTTTAATAATATCAATTTTGCAAATGCTCTATATTTGAATTTTCCATCATAGCATATTGTATTTGATATTCTATGTTGTAATAAAATAATTTTTTTCTAAATATTAATCTTTTAATTATTCATACAAATGTTTCTAGTTTTGTGTCTTCTCTGTATATATATATATATATATATATATATATATATATATATATATTATATTTTATATTATATATATATTATAATTTATATATATATATATATATATAAGCCCTATAAAATTTTAAGCTGCCCCCCTAGCTTGGAACTTGCATACTGTATACGTACTTTTTCTCAAACTCTGATCATTATCGCACCAAAATCCAGAAAAATCCTCATCATTCTCATTATCATAGTCAAACAATACCTTCAATCTACTCTCGTTACCCGAAATGTCGTTTTTACGCTTCTTTTTCCTTATTCATTCCACCAACACTAACTCTTTCCCGTACGACCACAAGTCATCCCCTCTTTCCACATTCTCATTCATTTCACCCTCATTCACCAAAAACCTATACACTGGGTGAGCCTTCAAGTGCCCAGGCGGCTCTCTCCATGGCCTCAATTGTACCTGATGCGCTCTAAATTCATTCACACTACCATCTTTCTCACTCTCTAAAACATAACTAACCCCATTAGACATAACCCTTTTCACAACATAGGGCCCCTCAAACTTTTCTCTCATTTTACTCACATTCAACCGCCCTTTCTCAATTACTTCTTTCAAAACTTTATCCCCTACCTCAAAACTTGAAAACTTTAAACTCCTTTTCCTCCATATACATCCCTATCACTTTCAGGCAAACCAAATCTCGGTTTCACAAACTTTTCGAAATTCATCACATACATACACGGAGACATACCAGTTGCTCTATGCACAGTCATATTATAAGTTCACAACACTCGTCCCAACCAATAATCCCAATCATTCTTTCTTTCATTCATCATCCGTAACATCTCACTCAACGTCCGTATCGTTCTCTCAGCTAACCCATTCGAACTAGGTATATACGGCGTCGTTCTCACATACTCAATACCCCAATTACTCAACATTTGCTCAAATGCCTGTCCTATAAACTCCGGCCCATTGTCACTCAACATTCGCTTCGGTTTACATACACACATCGGTAACAAAACTTCTCTCACTACCTTAGCCACATTCATACTAGTCTTATTCTTCACCGGCACAGCATACGCAAACTTACTCTTATGATCCACCATTACAACCATTCCTACATATCCACTCGCAGTTACTGGCAAAGAAACACAATCAATCACTACTAGCTCAAATGGTTCACTCACATCCATTCGTAACACAGGAGGTTTCACATACATTCGCTCATACTTTCCTGTTTGACAATCTTCACACGTAGTTGCCACATCATTCACTATCTTTCTCAACCAAGGGTTAAACACTCTCTTTCATACATTCCCATAATTTAAACTTTCCCATGTGTCCAAACCTCCGAGGAATTACTAACGCCATCCCTACCGTCCCAACTGCAGAAAATACTGGTACATACAAATCATCCTCTCGCACTTTCCTAATATAATATACCACATTCGTACACACGACAAACTTCGCAAATACCCTACCTCTTGCATTACCTCTACACACTTCCTTACCCGACAAAATACATTTTTCTCAGCACCAACTCTCACCATCCCCACAAAATCAGCCACGCACACATTCTCCTTCTGCATTCTAACAACCTCTCGACTTCTTTTCAACAATCTTTCATTCCCTACATCTACAGACAACCCATTCATTCTTAAAAATTCAATCTCAAACAAAAAACAATACGGCATTCATTCCTCATCAAGCACAACAAACTTATGTTCAATCCTTCCCAACGTTCCTATCTCTACCTTTAACAAAATCTCTTCCCAAGCTACTATCTCACCTGATCCAATCCCCTTGATCTTTACAGTAGTACTCCTCCTCGGTATCTGCCACGTCACTTGCTCAATTGAACAGATGCATGCACTAAAGAAATCTACGTCCCAATATCAATCAGTGCACAATATACTTTCCCATTCACCTGCACTTTCACTTCCATTCTTCCACTTATCCCATGCTCGCAATACACTACTTCTTCAATCTCACCAGGACAAATCATTTTCACATACTCATTACCCTCCATCAGACACTCTTCCACTTCCATTTCCAAAACAAACTTCCTATCATAACTTTTTTTCTCAATTACCCAATTATAATGTACTCCACTCAAACACTGTAAATGAAGCTCGCCCACTTTTGCACCATTTACACCCTCATTCCTATACAAAACCGGTCTCTCCCAACCATAATGCACGCACACAACTATCTTAAATAACTTACTCACAACAATCAATATCTCTTGCAACGAAAGCACACCTACATTACACATAGCCTTTAACTCTTTCATAAAATATCTCACCTTCCTAATCCCTCTATCTGTTCAGGTTTCTTACATACCTCAGTCATAACTTCCTTCCACAATTCTTCTATACTCTCAGGCACTCTCGCAATCAACTTATCCTTAGCTAAATCTTGAAACCCATACAACACACTTTCGAACATAGAATCTCCCCCACCTCGACTTTCTTTTCCCTTCATTAATCCCTTAGGCAAATACTCAGCATTATTACATGAGCATTATGGTTGCTCTTCTATTGACCAACCAAACCCACCTAATAAGTTGGACTTAGTTGAACTCGACTTATATCGCATTCATGGTGAAGTCCCATCCAAGATCCTAATAGATCTTCTAACCCCCTTTTCCCTGGGATGCCTTAGCACAGGACTCCCTACATATGAACGTTTAGATACACACACTTCTTCTTGCATTGGTATTTCCTTTTGCTCCCATTCCCTTATGGATTGCTTTACCTGGTCTCGCTTTGATTTATTCGGCAGTGATCATTACCCAATAGCTTTAAATGAGCTTGTACCAAGCCCAATGCTAAAACCTAACTCCAGCTGGCGTTATAATCGAGCGGAGTGGGCTCCGTTTTATCAGGCCACTATCCCACTTTCTCCCTTCAAAAACCGATTTCCGACTGTTGATGATGCCTTTCGCTTCTTCCAGCAAGTCGTCATCTCGGCAGCGCAAGCTTGCATTCCGCAATCTTCCTCAGGCAGGCGGTCGGCAACCCCTTGGTGGTCCCAAGAGTGCGCACAAGCCAACCGATAGAAGAAACTCTACAAGCAATACAAAAGGACCCGTACCAACCCAAACATGATTATTTTTAAAGCAGTTGCAGCGAGATCTCGGCGAATTAATCGCCAAACGCGCAAACAATTTTTTCGAACTTGCATATCGACTATTAACTCCACAACTCCTCTTCCTTTAGTGTGAAAAGTTGCACAGAAAATGTCTCGTAGCTTCAACAACTCCTCACCCACAGTCCTCCGTTATGGGCCTGATAAACTGACACGATCTCCGTTTCTGCTGCTGTAGCGGATGCGTTAGGCTATAGTTTTGATAGTCACTCCGGTTCTTTCAGCTACCCTGAAGCCTTTCAAAAACTGAGAACTGACACAGCACTGCCAGACTTTTTAACAGCGAAAGGGGAAGGTCATACATACAACCGTCTTTTAACACTTGCAGAGTACCAAACTGCATTGGCGAATAGCAAAGACGGTGCTCTTGGTTCAGACATGATTTCGTACATCATGCTCCGTCATATCCATCCCTCGGCATCAGCATTTTTGCTGGATCTATATAACAGAATCTGGATTTAATATTCTTTTCCATCTATTTGGACTGCAGCTTTTGTAATTCCTATCCCCAAACCTGGCAAAGATCCGAAGTATCCGGACAACCAAAGACCAATCTCGCTGACCTGTCATTCCTGTAAATTAATGGAGAAAATGGTTTCTGGCCGCTTTCTCCCTGTTCTGGAGAACCGCCAAGCTTTTTCAAACTTCCAGATTGGTTTCCGCAAAAATCATTCGACTGCGGGCCCTTTGGTAAAACTAGACCATGACATCCGAAGAGCCTTTTTCAACTGGTGGAATGGTTCTTGGGGTGTTTCTTTTTTGACCTTTAAAAAAGCTTACGACACAACGTGGAGAACTGGGATTTCTCTCTTAAACTTTATTCGCTCGGTTTCGCGGACAACTCCCCTCTTTTCATCAAATTCCTTCTGTCAAATAGATCTCCGATCCAGGTTCGGTTTGCTATCTGTTCACGCCACTTTACTGTCAGATGGGCAACGATTCGGCAAGTTTTGTGCAAAAACAGCATTATTTGCTCTTCGAATTAATTATATCGTTTGCTTCTAGGTGTGTCAAGTTTGCTAATGTTTCTTTCGCAATTATTATTATATATATATTTATATATAGCCGGTGCCAAGCTGCCTTTTCTCGAACGGCAACTTCAACTAGCTATTGAGAATATTTCACAATGGGATAACTCCCATGGTTTAAAATTTTTCTCACACAAACCTCAGTAGTGCTTTTGAAGAAAAGGGAATCAAAGAACTTTCCAGCTTCTTAAAGAGAAAGCAATTATATATGGTTCGGCCCATTCCTGTTACTCACATGTCAAATTTTCTATATTTTGCTTAGGTCTGATTAACCCTCGCATATTTAAACGCCTTGAATTTGGACATATCAGCCTTTGACTTGATACGTTTCAACTCCGCCTCAAAAATCTTGGGCGGTGGGGTACTGATCGCAAGTCCCTTTTACGCCTCTAACATCGCCCTAATCCGATCGAAACTGGACTATGGCTGTGCAGTATACGGTCAGACCTCCACAACACTACTACACCTGTTAGATCCCATCCAAAATGAGGCGATCCGTATCTCCACTGGAGCATTCCGATCGTCCCCCCCCCCCGGTGAGCCTAGAAGTTGAAGCCAATGTGATGCCACTCTCTCTTCGAAGAGAATACATCATGTGCACAAGTTATCTTCGTTTTCAAACCCCAATATCGTCTACTCTGACACAGATTCTGCAGGAGATACCTCAGAATCCTAAGTACTGGCCATTTGCAAACACGGTTCATAACATCCCTTTGCAAAAGGTGCTGCCTTTCTCTTACGACAAAGGGTACACACGTTGGCTATTCACCCCTCTTACCATTTGCTTGACTCTGACCTCTCTCTTCAAATCTAGCCATTCTGCTGCCTTTTTAAAAGCATCATTCCTGTCTCATTCCGCAGTTCACGATGAATTTACTTCAGTGCTTACTGACGGATCTAAAATAGGGAACAGTGTGGGCGCATCTGCTCCTATACCCTCCCGCTCTTGCTTCAACTTTTACGGCAGAATTAATGGCTATAATGATTGCCCTTTCTCGAATTCTAATCCTTAACCAAGATAACTCTTATGTCATTTATTCAGATTCGCTCAGCGCGCTTAAAACCCCTTATTCTAAAAACACAATTGTATCCGCTGTACAATTTCTTCGGCTGCTCCATTTCCGTAAGAAACAAATTATTTTATGTCGGACCCCTCTCAAGTAGGGGTAACTGGCAATGAAATCACTGATAGAAAGGCCAATAAGGCCCCCTCCCATAAACTGATTACTATCCTGCTTTCCGACAAGGCTTTCGATCTTGTTGGCAAGAGTGCTGGACGAGTGATCAGAGGGGAGTGAAACACAAAAATATAGAGCCGAGCATTGGTGAGTAGTCTTCCTCCCACAAACGAAAGCGCTTACATGAGGTGATAATTGCACGCCTCCGTATTGGCCACACCAAAATCGCTCACAGTCACTATATGTCACGGGACCCTCCTCCCATTTGCAAATTTTGCCGTAACCATGCCCCGCAATCTGTTCGCCATATCTTCAATGATTGTTCCCAGCTGGACCCTATTCGCCGTCGTCATTTTCCTACTTTACGATCCATAACACTTTCTAAAAGATTATCCCATATCTTTACCGAATTTTCCCACTTTAGCAGTAACTCTATATTTTTGTATCTCCAAGAAGTGAATATTTTTTATATTTGATTTTATGTAATATTAAGACTAGAGATGTACCAATACAAGAAAAGAGGCCGATACGGATACTTTAATTAATATAATAAATACACAGTAATAAGATGGAACATTTGTGTACTGCTAGGCAACTCAGGATTGCATTCCCTGTACAACCAATACTTAGTCATTTATTTCATATTTGGTTGTGTCCAAGTATATTTATTTTATAAATAAAAATAGTATCTTTAAGGAATAATGCATGCAAATATAATATTAGTAACTTTTTTATGTTTGTGCTTATTCAAAAAATATTCCATTTTCCAGTAAGTATTAAAGTTTAGCTACTAGCTTTTATGTTTTAACATGATTACAATTTACAAGAAGATTCTTTAGCTAGCTACAATATAAAGAATAAAAATAATGAAAGAAGAGACCTCAATTAATCAGCTGAAAAGACAAAATAAAAAAGCGCTATTATTCAAACATGGCATAATAAGAATACACTCCTTTAAGATAAAGATAGATATCATTCAATACTCATATTCAAAAATTCTAAAATTGTGATGCAAAAACATTAAGCTTTCACTAGTATCTGGCGAGAGCCTGTTCCTTTTTGGGGGTGTTTACATTCCCACCTACACTAAAAATACGCTCGCTCATCGACTGATGAGGGAAGGGGCTGATAAAATTATTTGCTTGCAAGCACCGATAACTAATGGAAACCAATGGCCCGATTTTTCAGATGCGCACCACCATGAATGGCATTCACTCTTCTGTAGACAGGCATCCTCAAAGCATGTTTTCGTAGAGCCTCAGCTCCTCTTCACAGATTGCAATTTGGATTATCTTCTCCTATGAGACTGTCTCTCAGTTTTCGAATTGGAAGGTTCAGCCCTGTGGTAGTGATATTCTGTTAGAAGGTAAAATGACGATGTCAATGCTAAATTATCGGCCGATGAACTTATCAAAGTACATAAACATATCCATCCTTCTTCACCTTACAGTACGGCTTTATGTGCTTGAAAAACCCCCATGCGACAGTATCGTGCTGATGCTCTTAGGGGGTGCTGATAAATCGGCTTCAACTTCTGTGAATCAATGATTTGTCAAGCAAGCAAGCTCCTCGATATATGCTAAATACTAATGCATTCAGAAAGTGATCTCTC
>JABUQX010116345.1:12500-42500 GCA_015478945.1 Trachelipus rathkii | reverse complement strand
ATCCATTATATACTAGAGTTGGTGTAGGTAGAGATGGTATCAAGTGAAAAGTATGATTGATTTTGTGTTGGTGAAGAACGAGATGTTGGCATGTGTTGGATGTTAAATCAGTGAGGGGGTTAGGGAATGGGATTATCGGATCATTATGTTGTTTCATGTAAAATTAAGTTAGTGGGGCTTGGATGGAGAGGAAGGTGATACGAAAGGAAGTAGGTAAAATTAAGAGTGAGTAGTTAAAGTGAACCAGACAATAGGGATAAGTATGTAAGAGCGCTAGCTAGTAAATCGGTTGAATGTGAACAAGTTGACACTGAACAAATCTGGGGGCAAATGAAGGAAGCAATTGTTAGTAGTGCAAAGGAAGTGTGTGGATGTGCTGAAGTAGGGAGTAAGAATGTTAACAGCGAATGGTGGAATGAAGAGGTGATGAAAGCGGTTAAAGGTAAAAAGAAGCGTGGTTGAATGTACTAAAAGCAAGTGAAGAAGTTTCAAAAGAAAGATGCTTGGAATTATATGAGGAGGAAAAAAAATACTAAAAGGTGCATACGTAGGAGAAAACAAGAGTTGAAAATGAACAGTTTGGAAGGAGGATGAATGAGGACATACAAGGAAATAGGAAGCTCTTCTGAAAGGCAAGAAAGGTTAAGAATGAGAATAAGGGGAATCTGCTTAGAATAATGAATAGGGATGGCTTTTGTAACTGATGAAATGGATGTGAGGGGAAAGTGTGGAAAGAACACTTCGAAAATCTGCAACAATATTAACAGTAATGATGAGGTGATAATGAATGTGGTTTGATGATGTAAGAAGGAATAGGTATTTTGGGGATTAGGTTATTAGTAAGGGAGGAGGTAATGGGTAGGGTGAGAAAGTTGAAGAATGGTAAATCTGTATAGATGAAATTACTAGTGAAATGATCAAGAGCGGAGGCAAGATGGTGATTTGGATTTGGAAGTTTTGTAATAAAGCGTTTATGGAGGGTAGAGTTCCAAGGGATTGGAGGAGAAATATAAGGGTAAGGGAGAAAAGGGAACTGTAGAAATTATAGGGAATAAGTTTATTGAGTGTTGTAGGAAGGCATATGCTGGTATTTGGTCGAAAGAGTGCGTCGAGTGACTGAAGGACTGATTGGTAAGAACAAGGTGCGTTTAGGAGTGGTAGAGGATGTGTGGATCAAATCTTTACATTGAAACAAATGATTGAGAAAATGAGGGAGAAGAAGAATAAATTGTATTTAGGTTTTATGGATTTGCAATAGGCGTATGATAGAGTTAATAGGGGAAGCTTTATGGCAGGTATTAGTGATATATGGTGTTGGTGGTAGCATCTGAATGGAATCAAAAGTATGTATGACGATATGAAGTGTGTAAGAATAAATGGTGTCAATGGTGATTGTTTTAGGTAGCGGAGTGAGACAGGGTTGTGTTATGTCTCCTTGGTTATTCAATTTATATATGGATGGGGTTATGAAAGAATAATGGCAGTATGGAAATGGTGTTAGAATGATGGAGAATGCAAGAGAGTGGAGGACCTATTATATGCCGATGATTTGGTTCTGTGTGGCGAATCTGTAAGAGAGTTTATGTACAAGATTGGTAGAGAGATTTTAGCAGGTATGTGTGGGAGGGGTCTGAAAGTAAACGTAGATAAGGGTTTGTGAGGGAGGACAGTCCTCAGTGTGAAGTTGTTAGATGATGAGCAGCTGAAACAAGAGTGTCTGAGTTTAAATATTTTAGGGTATGTGTTGGATGAGAAGGGAAAGGATGATGGAGTGTAGGAAAGTTGTGAATGGCAGGAAGGTGGCAGGTGCAATTAAATCGTTGGTGAACGTAAAGGACTGGAGCCCTGAGTGCTAGAGTCTTACATGAGGGTATGTTGTTACCTGTGTTATTGTATGGTAGTGAGACTATGGTCTGGAATAAGAAGTATAGATCTAAAGTTCAATGTTCAGATGGACAATCTTTTTGGGCATGCTAGGTGTGAAAAGAATTAATAAAGTGAGGAATGAACTTATTAGTGTGTGTGTGAAGAAAGGGGTAAATGAGCGAATAAAAACAGCATATGAGATGGTTTGACAAGTGTGGAAAGACTGAATGATAGTCGGTTACTATGGATGTATAGTGGAGAGTGTGTTGGGAACCGACTGGTTGGGAGACCGAAGAGAAAGTGGATTGAGTCGGTGAAAGAACTGAAGGAGAGAAATGAGTTTGGCAGAGGCGAGAATAAAGGTGCATGATAGGAGAGAATGGCGGGGTTTTGTATAGGGGTATGGTTGTGGCCAACCTGGGCCAAGGGATGAACCCTTACATTGACGATTTACCATACTGAAGGTCCGTCGCGGTCCCATGAAGCTCTACGGGTGGATTTTCTGTCTGTGACGAAGTTTTCACTAATTAATGGTACAGAGGGGTAAGGCTGGGCTTTCTATTCGACTTTTGTCATACTCTTCTACTGCTTTTCTTTCCGATGCTTGTAAAGTAACGCACCTTACTCCCAATCTTGGGAAAAAAGGTGGATAAAGAAAGAAAAGAAAGAAAAGAAAGAAATAATATATATATATATATATATATATATATATATTATATATATATATATATATATATATATATATATTATGTTATATATATATAAATATAAATAAATATATATAAATAAATATATATATATATATATATATATATATATATATATATATATATATATATATATATATATATATATATATATATATATATATATATATATATATATATATATATATATAGTTAGTTAGTTAGTTATTTTACCACGACAATCGGGGGAAAGGTTACTATTTTATGTTTTTCCCGACCAGTGGGCCCATACAAAGTGGAAAGGTGCACAGTTATCAGGGTGATAGTAACCCCAGCCTCAGTCTGAACCAAGTCAAGATATTCCAGCCATCAGTGGGCATGGCTAGGCTCTGGACTCACAGACCTACTGTGCGTGAGGCGAATAGGAATGTAGGTGTCTGTATGTGTATTAAAGGTTGTACCGTTGTATGTGTTGGCTATGGATGAGTGAGGTGAGGGTATTGAGATTAGTGTATTAATACACTATGCCGTAAACTGTAATGAATTACAGAAAATCTCCTACAAACGGCAATTTTTCGTGTCCGTCCTGGTGACTAGTCGAAAGTACAAATCCCGTTTGACGAGGACTCGAACTCACGACCTTAAGCGTGCAAACGCACCACTCAACCCACTGCGCCACGAGACTCATATATATATATATATATATATATATATATATATATATATATATATATATATATATATATATAAAACTATAATGTATATTGCATATATATATATATATATATATATATATATATATATTCTTCTTCTTCTTCTTCATCTTCCTCTTTGCCCCAAGATTGGGGGTAAGGTGCGCTACAAGCATCGGAAAAGAAAAGCAGTAGGAGAACATGACAAACGTCGAAAAGAAAGCCCAGCCTTACCTCCCCCTCTGTACCATTACTCAGCGAGAGCTCGTCAGTTGCGGAAAATCCACCGTATGAGAGCTTCATGGGACCGCGATGGACCCTCACCATGGTAGATCGTTCAATGTAAGGGTTCATCCTTTAAGTATCTGTGGTGGGCCAACCAGCTCCCATACAAAACCCCCGCCATTTCATATCACGCACCTTATTCTCTCTCTGCCAAACTCATTTCTCTCTTCAGACATTCGTTCACCGACTCAATCCACTTTCTCTTCGGTCTCCCAGCCGGTCGGTTCCCAACACACTCTCCACTATACATCCGCTTAACCAACCGACTTTCATTCATCCTTTCCACATGACCAAACCATCTCAACATACTTTCATTTATTCTCTCATTTACCCCTTTCTTCACACCACACAACTCTCTAATACGTTCATTCCTCACTTTATTAATTCTTTTCACACCTAGCATGCCCCTAAGATTGTCCATCTGAACACATTGAACTTTAGATCTATACTTCTTATTCCAGACCATAGTCTCACTACCATACAATAACACAGGTAACAACATACCCTCATGTAAGACTCTAGCGCACTCAAGACCTAGTCCCTTTACATTCACCAACGATTTAATTGCACCAGCCACCTTCCTGCCATTCACAACTTTCCAACTACACTCTGCATCATCCGTTCCCTTCTTATCCAACACATACCCTAAATATTTAAACTCAGACACTTGTTCCAGCTCCCCACCATCTAACATAACTTCACACTGAGGACTGTCCTCACTCACAACCATAACATTACTCTTATCTACGTTTACTTTCAAACCCCTCCTTTTACATACCCTGCCAAATCTCTCTACCAATCCTCTCACTCAAACTCTCTTCAGATTCGCCACACAAAACCAAATCATCCGCATATAATAGGTAGGTCACCCTCCACTCATCTCCATTCTCCATCATTCTAACACCATTTCCTGCCATCCCCACCTCGAATTCTTTCATAACCCCATCCATATACAAATTGAATAACCAAGGAGACATAACACAACCCTGTCTCACTCCGCTATTAATCCTAAACCAATCACCATTGACACCATTTATTCTTACACACGCTTCACTATCGTCATACATACGTTTGATTCCATTCAGAAGATTACCACCAACACCATATATCACAAACACCTGCCATAACGCTTCCTTATTAACTATCATACGCCAGTTGCAAATCCATAAAACCTAAATACAATTTATTTTTCTTTTCCCTCATTTTCTCAATCATTTGTTTCAATGTAAAGATTTGATCCACACATCCTCTACCACTCCTAAACGCACCTTGTTCTTCACCAATCAGTCCTTCAGTCACTTGACGCACTCTTTCGACCAAAATACCAGAATATACCTTCCCTACAACACTCAATAAACTTATTCCCCTATAATTTCTACAGTTCCCCTTTTCTCCCTTACCCTTATATAAGGGTACTATTACCGCTCTCCTCCAATCCTTTGGAACTATACCCTCTATAAACGCTTTATTACACAACTTCCAAATCCAATCAATCACCATCTCGCCTCCGTTCTTGATCATTTCACCAGTAATTTCATCTATACCTGCAGATTTACCATTCTTCAACTTTCTCACTCTCTCTCTCTCTCTCTCTCTCTCTTATATATATATATATATATATATATATATATATATATATATATATATATATATATATATATATATATATATATATATATATATTAGGGATGTACCGATAGTATCGGTATCGGTATCGGTATCGGTATCGGTAGTATCGGCCATTTTTGATGGTATCGGTATCGGTATCGGTTAAAATGGCCGATACTTAGCCGATACTTTTTACTTTTTGGGTGAAAAATTATGAGAAACTTTTAGATTCAATAATAAATCTAGTTCGATATAGATAGCTAGTACCAAGTTATGTTTTTTTTTCCTCGATTTTCTTTTTAACTTAGATTTTTAGCGTTTCTCCAACTTGGTCTTTAGCGCAAAATTTACCTATTTGGACAGCCATTATTATAATTTGTACAGATTTATCTACTTTTTTAGTTGATCAATAGTATTTTTTTTTTTTTACGCAATTTCGTGAGAGCGTGTGAGTGCGTGAGTGTTTTTAAACTTTCTGGATTATTCATATTTTAGATATTTGCTGTAAATAGGGTTTTATTGTTTTAAAATTTAGGTTTTAGCGTACGAATAAATTTTCCTCATTTCTCCTTTGGTTTTTGTCTATTTGTTTCTGTCTTTTTTTTTTTTTTTTTTTTTTTTTTTTTTTTTTTTTTTTTTTTTTTTTTTTGTGTGCGTGTGCGTGTATGATAGCAGATTTACACAGGCGTGGCTTTCTTTTGACTTTTTACCAACATCAATGGCTTGCACTCTAACTCTGCATCCATGGAATACTACCTCTCTAACTCTAAACCTAATTTTATGCTTTTGTCTGAGACCCAGATGGCTAAGAATTCATCCTTCAACTCGTTTAATATATCCAACTATAACTTATTTTATAATTTCCGTTTGAAGGGTGGAGTATGTGCCTATGTAAATATAAACATTCCTATAACACATCTCGAGAATCTCGAATCTCCTAACTTCGATGTTCTGTGGCTTAAAATCTTTCTTCCTTCTACTACAATATTCTTATGCTTTTGCTACTGTTCTCCTAACAGAACAGATTTTCATGCCTTTTTTGATTACCTTACTACTTCTCACGAGACTGTTATATCTTCTCATCCAAATACTGAGGTCCTCTATTTAGGGAATTTCAATGTACACAAAACTGAATTGTTGGGTTCCTCTCGTACTGATTTAGTTGGGAGGAAGCCGAATCATTCAGTATTCTTAACGATCTGGAGCAACTGATTAAATAACCTACACACATTCCGGATCGTCCCAACCGATTCTTGAACACACTGACCTATGTTTCACCACTAGTCCTTCTCTCTATAAATACACCACCTTCGCTCCTATCGGTAAATCTGACCACAAACTCTTATATCACTTAATTTTAATACTTACTCTCCAACATCTCCATCCTGCCCTATGCCCGATTTTTCTGGCACTTTGATCGCTCGATTAGCATTGCGTTGCTTCTACGCTAACTATAATTGAAGCGACTGCTTTGACTCTTAAGAAGCTTCAGATTCTGCCGATAAAGTGGGAACTGTAATTGTTAATGGGATGAGCAGGTTCATTCCTTCTTGGACTAAATCTTTTTCTCCTCAAAATCCATGGTTTGATCGTGCTTGTTCCCTGTCCATTCAGGCTAGAGACAATACTTATCGGGTGTGGAAAAATTCTCGTTCTATCACTCTTGCCAATTTTCATTCAGCTAGAAATCGTTGAAGGGATACTTTTCGACAGCAAAGCGGACTTTCATTAAACGAAAATGCGCTGACCTCCTTGGTTTTCCTACTGACAAATCTCTCTGGCCTCTTGCCAAAAACATCTCTAACAACTTCTGTAAATCATCCTTTCCTCCTCTTATTTGCTCTGATGATTCTGTTGTTAATACTCCAACTGAAAAGGCCAATCATCTCTTTGGCCTCCTATTTTCCTCTAATTCAACACTGGACGATTCTGGTATTCCTCTTCCTCCTCCTTCTCCTCTCAGGTGTCCTATGCCTTTACCTGTCATTTCATTTGATCGGGTGCATGAGCTCCTGTAATCTAAGTGAACGTTTGAACGCTTTGTCCCCGGATGGCATTCCTCTCCGAGTTTTGAGGAAGTGTGCTTCCGTGCTCACCCCCCCCCCTCGTTCAACTATATTCTATGCCTCAATACTAGCACTTTCCTCAGTGTTGGAGCGCATATGTCCAACCTATTCGAAAAAATGATGCTGCTCTAATCTTTTAACTATCGCCCTATAGCTCTCACTCGTATTCTATCTAAGATCTTAAACCCTACTCAGCTCTCACTTAGATCATCTGGAATCTCTTTCCCTTCTTTCTGATTACCAGTACGGCTTTCGGTGCTCGAGATCTACTGGCGATATACTTTCCTATTTAACAGATTTTATGGTTTTCCGCCTCTTAGAACGGGGGGAAGACTTGTGGTGGCGCTTGACATATCCAAAGCATTTGACCGGGTATGGCACGCGTCACTGCTCTCCAAGCTCCCCTCCTTTGGGTTTCCTTCTTCTCTTTGCTTACTTATGTCTAGCTTTCTTTCAAATCGCTCAATGTCGTCTGTTGTTGATGGGGCGACTTCTTTTTCTGTCAATAGTGGTGTTCCTCAGGGTTCTGTTTTATCTCATACTTTATTCCTGCTTTTCATCAATGATCTTCTCACCTGCACATCTAACTCTATCCACTCATATGTCGATGACTTGACCCTTCATTCTTCAACTCATATCAATTCTGCTCCTCTTTTACCAGGTTCAATTTTAATTTGACCCATTCTGCTGATCCATAGAGGCTGGCTGGGCAAATCTGTATCTCTAGACACTTAACTCTTTAAAAACCCAACTTCTACAAATCTCTCTCTCTAAGACACTTAACTTTTCTATCTCTTTCGACGGTTCTCTCGTCTCTCCTGTTGACAATATAAACATCCTTGGCCTTAACATAAACAAAAAAATGTTTTGAAAACCTCAAATCACAGTGGTTGCTAGGGCGGCCTCAAAGAAACTGGGAGTTCTGTTTAGAGTGCGAGACTTTTTTTCCTCTTCTCAGTTACTCCAGCTATACAAGGGTCTCATCCGCCCTTGTATGGAGTACTGCTCTCATATCTGTGGGGGGCGGGGGCTCTGGTTTCATCCGGCTTTTGGATAAGGTCGAGTCAAAGGCCAAAAGACTTATAAACTGTCCTGTACTTTCTAGTTCACTTGACCCTTTATATTTGCGGCGCGATGTTGGTGCTTTATCCCTTTTTTATAGGTACTGTACAGGCAAGTGCTCGAGGGAACTATCCACTCGCGTACCACCACCTTTACGACGCCCTCGTAGCACAAGGGGTGCTGTGTCGGCACATGAGTCTTGTGTTGATGTTAGTAACTCCAGACTGGTTCGCTGCGGTGCTTCTTTCTTTCCTGCCACCTCTGTTCTGTGGAATTCTCTTCCATCATCTGTGTTTCCTACTCAATTTAATTTCCCTCACTTTAAAGCCTGCGTCTGTGCTCATCTACGTAATTTGCGTTAGATGGATTTTTGAGGCGTTCAACACCCACTCCTTGAATAGGGTTCTGCCCGTGAGCGGCGGTGACAACTGTAAAAAATAAATAAATAAAAGGTTCTAATAAGGAATTCCTTAAGCTAGCTGAAACCCCACAAGAATGGCACCTCCGACGGTGAACCACTTCTAGAATGCATTAAAATAGCATAACCGAGGAGTTTGCTCGCTTGACAAAAAAAAAAAAAAAAAAAAGAGACAGAGAAGTGGAAGCCGCTTTATCTGCAACCCCTGGCAACAGCACTGATAGTGACGATGGTGGCTTTTCAGCAAATAAACCTACTGAAGATGAGGATTTGGATATGTTAGACTTTGATAAGTTCATGGTCGAAATTGCATTGACATCTCATTCACCTTCAAAGGAATCACACCAGGGAACCTCATCGAAAACTGGAAGAGAACCTCATCAAGGAGCAAAGATAATTCAAATTTGCAGTCTGTGAAAGAGGAGATGAGGCTCTACGAAAACATGAGATGCTGCCTACAGAAGAGAATCCTTTCATGCGGTGGCATGAAAATGGGCCAAGGTTTTCATTATTATCAGTGCTTGCAGGCAAATAATTATCAGCACCTCCTTCATCAGTCGAGAAAGAGCGTATTTATAGTGTAGGTTAGGTAGGAATGTAAACACCCCAAAAAGGAACAGTCTCTCGCCAGATACTAGTGAAAGCTTAATGTTTTTGCATCGCAATTTGTGAATTTTTGAATTTGAGTATTGAATGATATCTATCTTAAAGGAGTATTTTATTATGTCATGTTTGAGTAATAGCGTTTTTTTTATTTTAACTTTTCGGCTGATTAATTGAGGTCTCTTCTTTCATTATTTTTATTCTTTATATTGTAGCTAGTTAAAGAATCTTCTTGCAAATTGTAATCATGTTAAAACATAAAAGATAGTAGCTAAACTTTGTTAATACTTACTTGAAAATGGAAATGGAATATTTTTTAAATAAACACAAACATAAAAAAGTTATTAATATTATATTTGCTATTATTATTCCTTAAAGGTACTATTTTAATTTATAAAATAAATATACTTGGGCACAACCAAATATGAAATATAAATGACTAAGTATTGTTTGTACAGGGAATGCAATCTTGAGTTGCCTAGCAGTGCACAAATGTTCTATCTTATTACTGTGTATTTATTATATTAATTAAAGTATCGGTATCGGTATCGGTATCGGTATCGGCACCTAAAAAAATAGAGTATCGGTATCTGTATCGGTATCGGCCTCTTTTCTGGTATCGGTACATCCCTAATATATATATATATATATATATATATATATATAATATATATATATATATATATATATATATATATATATATATATATATATATATATATATATATATATATATAGTATATATATATATATATATATATATATATATATATATATCAGGGCTTGTAGCGAGTTTCTTATCAAAAAAAGTGAAAAAAGTGAATAAAATTTTGAAAAAAAGTGAAAAAAAATGACTGAAATGCTGAAAAAAGTGAAAAAAATGACTGAAATGCTGACAAAAATTACATATTTTTGAGAAAAACGTGAAAAGAATTTACAATTTCCATTACTAAAATTCAATGTGACCTAACTTATTTACTATAACAACATGCTATTTACTTAATATTTTGAGATGCTAAGAACTATGAAGTAGGTTTTAAATATAAATAACTGAAGATGAAAGTATATAATAATGAAATGTTAGTTTTAGAAAGTCATAATGTAAAGAAAATGGAATAATACTATACTTGAAAATACACTTACTGTATTTGGTTACAGAAGAAACAAGCTAATAATTATAAAAATTAAGGGTAATTAAACTTTTTTGAAAAAGTCTGAAATGAGACTTGTTTTTCGTTTTTCAACAGCAACCTGTAAATTTTCCACACTACGTCTTTTTTCAGATGCCTCTTTCTGAACATTAGTGACACCTTCCAGCATCGCTTGGGCCAAGCTTGCTTCACTAAAATCTTTTTTCTTTAAAGCTCTCTTCAATCTTTCATTAGCTTCCAATAACAGTTTGCCTGCACTTCCACTTTGCTCTGCCTCTTCTTTTCGTAGCTTCTTCAGCATTTGTTCATCATCAGAATTTTTTTTTCCTTTTTTTGGTCAAGTTGTTTTTTGTTTTCCTCTTCAGCAATTTTTTTGTCTTGTTCAGCCTTTGCAGCTTCATCTTCGAGTCTCCTTTTTTCTCTTTCTCCATCCAAGTAAGCAATGTATTGTTTATATGCTAAACGTCCCATGGAAAGGAGCTCTGGAGTTAGAGAAATAAGGTAAGGTTTGTTATCATACATTTTAAGAGCACTTTTAACAGTGATTAAAGCATTTAAAGTTCTCTCTGACATAGATGACCTGGTACTTGTAAGAGTTCTGCCTGATGTGGAAAATGCTCTTTCCACATCTGCATTACCATGTGACAGCGACAGTGAAGCTTTTACTACTCTTTCAACTGCTAGAAATCTTGAAGTGTTTACTGATGGATCGGTTTTATTAAAAAACTGAGCCCAATACAGATCTATAGATTTTTTTTCGGACTCTGGTTCAGCTTTTTCCAATTGTATTAGTTTCCACTCATCTAAGAGTATGTCTGTATGG
Organism: Trachelipus rathkii; assembly: GCA_015478945.1. Classification (NCBI taxonomy): domain Eukaryota; kingdom Metazoa; phylum Arthropoda; class Malacostraca; order Isopoda; family Trachelipodidae; genus Trachelipus; species Trachelipus rathkii. The sequence goes on along the minus strand of JABUQX010116345.1, from coordinate 31,240 downwards.
ATTTTCCATGGCATGACCCTAGCAATCTCAACTATATTTCAAGCACCACATTAGTTCCATAGCAGTAGTTTTAGCTCGATCAGCATACAGTTTGATAATCTTGCTACAAGAGGGCAATGGTGTGACTTGTTTATTTTGATCACTTGAATTTTCCATATTTTGATTTACATTACAACTAGGCAATAATTGTAACTGATCTTTGTTTAATTTAACTTTGCTGTAATTGATATGAACTGCTTTCTTTGAATGTTGTATAACTGCCTGGAAGCCATTTGAGGAAATGTTTATGCATTTCATGCATATTTTACAAAACATTTCGCTGTCTGACTGTTTCTTTCCCCACTCACTAATTTTGAAGCCTTGAGGATCAGTTCTATCCAACCAAGACATTTGAAACTTACATCTTCCCATCTTCAAAAATTTCAAATTTCAAAAAACTTTATTCAATTATTATTTAAAATTATTTTAAACAACCTGAAAATTAAAAATTTAAACAAATTATTTACCTATGTTTTCCAGTTCTTGAGTTCAATAAACTGTTTTGTAGTTAAACCACATTTTTAATTCAGTCACAGGTAAAACAGAAGAAAAAGATATCTCCAAGTAACCTACTTGCCCCAAAAAAGTGAAGAAAAGTGTAAAATTGCTTAAAAAAGTGAAAAAAATAATGAACATATATATATATATATATATATATATATATATATATATATATATATATATATATATATATATATATATATATATATATATATATGTATTTATGTTATATATATTATTATTATATATATATATAATTATAATTATATATATATATATATATGAAAAAAAAAAAAATATATATATATATATATATATATATATATATATATATATATATATATATATATATATATATATTAGTGATGGGACGATTATGAAATTTTGCCGATGACGATGACGATTATAGTAAATTTTGACGATGACGATTATTTGAAAAAATATATTTAAAAAAATTTCTCTCTCTCTATATATATATTATATATATATATATATATATATATATATATATATATATATATATATATATATATATATTATTATTATTTTTATAATATTTATATATATATATATATATATATATATATATATATATATATACAAGGCTGTAGACAGGGGGGTCAGGGGTTCAACCCTCCGAAATTATTTAAGCGATCAAAATTTTTGATTCCTTAAGTCTCTTAATAATAATATAATAATAATAATAATAATAATAATAATAATAATAATAATAATAATAATAATTAATGAATATGAAAAGTATTTATTAATGAAAATGAGGAGACATGTTTGTGGTCCGTAACGATTTCTTAGGTCAAGTTGCTGTTCTTCATATATGTATAAAATATTTAGACCAAGGACTTAAATGTAAGGTTTCCAAGTTTGCAGATGATAGCAAATTAGCTACCTCAGTTAGGAATAATGATGGATGTATAAATATTTAAAAGATAAGGAGGAAGCTGTAACCGTTGATGGGACTAGCAAGTTGATTCATCTTCAACTAAATCTTTTCTCCTCAAACCATGGTTCAATCGTGCTTGTTATCTACATTCAGGCTAGAGACATTGGTGTATCGGTGGAAAATTCTCGTTTTCCAACACTTCGCCAATTTTCATTCAGCTAGAAATCGTTGCAGGGATACTCTTCGACGAGCAAAGTGGGCTTTCATCAAACGAAAGTGCGTTAACTTCCTTGGTTCTCCTACTGACAAATCTTTCTGGCCTCTTGCCAAAACATTCTAGCAACTTCTGTAAATTTGCCTTTCCTGTATAGAACCCCAGTTAATTCTCCAACTGAAAAGGCCAATCATCCTCCTATTTTCCACTAACTCAACCCTAAATTCTGGCATATCTCTTCCTCCTCCTCCTCCTCTCAGGTGTCCTATGCCTTTACCTGTGATTACATTTGATCGGGTGCATAGGCCCTGAAATCTATGAAGGATAGGAAGACGGGTGGCCCAGATGGCATTCCTCCCCAAGTTTTGAGGAAGTGTGCTTAGTGCTATCCCCCCCGCCCCTCGTTCAACTATTTTCCTCCATGTCCCAACACCAGCACTCTCCCTCCGGGGTGGGGCCACCCCCCCAAACCCAATATAAAAAAAAAAAAGGAAGCCACTCTGGATCCCTCTAACTATCGCGCTATAGCTCTCACTTGTTCTATCTAAGATCTTTTGAAACCCTTCTCAACTTTCACTTCTTAGATTATCTGGAAACTCATTCCCTTCTTTCCGATAGCCAGTACGGCTTTCAGCGCTCGAGTTTCTTCTGGCGATATACTTTCCTTTTTAACGTATTTATGGTTTTCCGCCATTAGGAACTACGGGGAGACTTGCGTGGTGGCGCTTGACATATCCAAAGCATTTGACCGAGTATGGCACGCGTCACTGCTCTCCAAGCTCCCCTCCTTTGGGTTTCCTCTTTCTCTTTGCTTAATTATGTCTAGCTTTAGTTCAAATCTCTAAATATCGGCTGTTGTTGATGTTGCTTCTTCTTCTTTTTCTGTCAATAGTGGTGTTCCTCAGGGTTCTGTCTTATCTCCTACTTTATTCCTACTTTTCATTAATGATCTTCTCACCTGCACATCTAACTCTATCCACTCATATACCGATGACTCAACCCTTCATTCTTCAACTCATTTCAGTTCTGCTTCCTCTTTTACTTCTAGAATTGCCTCTTGTCTTAATCTTTCCTATTTTTATCTGGATAGAATTTCCGGATGGGGTCGTCTCAACCTTGTGAAATTCAATTCTTTAAATTCTTTAAACGTATTCTAACTTTCCTATCTCTTTCGACGGTTCTCTCGTCTCTCCTGTTGACAATATATAAACATCCTTGGCCTTAACATAAACAAAAAAATGTCTTGGAAACCTCATGTCACAACGGTTGCTAGGGCGGCCCTCAGTTGCTCCAGCTATACAAGGGTCACATCCGCCCTTGCATGGAGTACTGTTCTCATACTTCTTGTGTGTAAATTCTGGCTTCACCTTCGGCTTTGTATAGGGGTTCGATTCAAAGGCCAAAAGGCTTATAAACTGTTCTTTTGGTGCTTTATCTCTATTCTATAGGCACCCCAGCGGCAAGTGCTCGAGGGAACTTATTATTTGCGTACCACCACCTTTACGACGCCCTCGTAGCACAAGGAGTGCTGTATCTGTGTTGATATTTGTGTTGATATTGGTAACTCCAGGCTAGTTCGCTGTGGTGCTTCCTCCTTTCCCGCCACCTCTGTTCTGTGGAATTCTTTTCCATCTTCTGTATGTCCTGCTGAATTTAATCTTCTTCACTTTAAAGCCTGCGTCTGTGCTCATCTGCGTAATTTGAGCTAGAGGGTGAACTTTTGAGCCTACTACACCCCCTCCTTGAATAGGCTCTGACTGTGAGTGGTGGTGACAACTGTAAAAAAAAATCCTTAGGTGGGCAGATGTGGCAAATGAACTAAATCCCCTACTCACCCCATCCAAAACATCATTCAGATTATCCCAGAAAATTGCACTCTTCAAAATTACTCTCAGATGGACCATATGTCGCAACCACACATACTTTTACTTATTCAAACTTAAATTTAACCTTTAGAATTCTAGCACTCACACACACAAAATCTACCATAGCTCTCTACCACAAGTCACTTATCAGAATTGCAAATCTTTCTATCCCCTCTTATTCCTTTCCACACCAACACAAACACATTTCACACCACACCACTCATTTTCACCGTTTCCTTCCATCTTTGTTTCAGTCACAGCTAGCAAATCAAATTTGCACTTTCTAAATACATCCATCACCTCTCCTCAACATTTATTCCTCTTACATTCCATGTATCCATACGATTCATACATTTTCGCCGAAAGATAGGACGCCGATGACGGCGATCACGACCTTCTCTGAGCCATGCATTAGCATTCCTGGCAAAAGATAAGTGGTAGTGGGTAGCCAACCCAACTACCACCATCACTTAGTTGCCTTCTACGACACGCAGGACATACGATGTGGGCTTTCTCCCCCACACATAGGGATATAAGGGATAGGGATGTCTGTAAGATGTTGTCTATAAGAGGGGTGTGGATATAAGTATGTGTATATGATATGTGGATAAAAGATGGTGTCTCTAAGATGTCTGGAGGATGAGTGTGGATATGAACGCAGAACAGAAAGGCGACCCATTAGGCACTGGAATGTCATACATACAATAAAAAAATGGTATATATATATATATATATATATATATATATATATATATATATATATATATATATATATATATATATATATATATATATATATATATATATATATATATATATATATATATATATATATATATATATATATATATATATATATATATATATATATATATATATATATATATATATATATATATATATATATATATATATATATATATATATATATATATATTATTGAGTTTTAATATTATCCAAAATTCTTAATATTTGTTCAATTAATCGGCAAAATAATCGGCAGAAATTGCCGATGACGATGACGATTGAAAAAAAATATGCCGATTTTGACGATGACGATTAATCGTCCCATCACTTATATATATATATATATATATATATATATATATATATATATATATATATATATATATATATATATATATATATATATATATATATATATATATATATATATATATATATATATATATATATATATATATATATATAAAAAAAATGAAAAGCAATTCTGCAAATGAAATTTGAATGCCTAAACAATTTATGACAAAATAAAAGTAACAGAGAAATGAGGAAAGTGAAAATGGAAAATTTATTAAACCAGAAACAAAAAAAAATTATTCTTACCAGTTTGGAACTTTGCTCCTGCTGCTGCTTCTGTTTTTGTTGCTCTTGCTGCTGTTGTTGTAGCAGCTGCTGTTGTTGTTGTAGCAGCTGCTGCTGATGTTGTAGTAGCTGCTGCTGCTGCTCTTGTTTCTTCAGCAGCATTTTCTTGATCCTTTCTTTCCGCTCCTTGAAAAAATTATAAACGGATTAAGTTTTATTATGAATTCTGAACTCAAATTCAAAGCATTTAATTATAATTAAGATAAAGCAATATTTTCAAATGTATTTACTAGAGATGCACCGGAGAGAACTGTACGCATTCTTAGTGTTAAGCTCAAAAAAGCAGAAATAACGCCTTTAGTAGAAATTTCAATATTAGCATAAATATGTTGGAGGGAGGTGGAGAAGAAGGAATAGGGCCTAGCCCTGGAACAATCTAAGGTGGAATTAGAAGCAAATGTTTGAGTAAAGAGTTCAGCTTTAGTGGAAGGTTAAACGGCAGGTGTGCTTTCGGAAAATACTAAAGGAGGGCAAGAAGAAGCAAAATTAAGAGTTAACACTTTTTGAAAAATGTAAGATTGGACGTGAGGATGAGAAGCCAGTAAGATTGTTGCATTTTCTACTGAGAAAAGAATTTTTTAGTGTCATGGAGAATAGATTTTGTACGATTCTGGGATGAAATATAAGTTTTAAGGGTTTTCGGAATTTGAAGATGACAGTAATTCCTAAAGGCAGCGTCCATGCGGCTAATAGCACGAGAACAAGTAGAGTTAAACCAAAGTTATCTAGGTTTAATTGAAGGTAAAGATCATGGGGTGCACGCCTCCATGCCAGAGAGAATTAGCTCGCACTTTGTACACTCCGAGGGAGCCTTTCCAGGGAAGCTGTAGTCATTCCACAGGAAATCAAAGAAGTACGACCGCAAGTCCGATCTGCTTGCAGCACAGAGGTGCCAAAAACGTTTTCTCGCCGTAGACGGGTTCTTTCCTGAGGAGGACTTGAAGATATAGATCAGAAAACAGAGATAAGAGAAGGATCGGAGGAACCCAGAGGAGGAAAGAATTTAACAGAATAAGAAGAAGGATTAGAGGTTATGAAAAGGTCTAGAATGTTGGTTTCATCTCAAAGACGATCAGAGATACGAGTAGGGAGCTGCACTAACTGCTCGAGGTCATTCTGGATGAAAAGTGGTAGCAAGTTCACCAACTGTATCTTGAGAATTAGAGGAAAGCAATTGGCCGTGGTGAACATTGAAATCACCAAGAATGATGACTTTAGAGAAATAAGAAGAAAAGAGAGAATATGTTCTATTTTGGATCCTAAATAGTCGAAAAATTTAGGATAGTCAGTTGAGTTAGGAGACAGATATACAGAACTGATGAAATTAGAGGTAGATTGACAGGTTAGCTTTAGCCATTAGGTAGAATATTCGAAAAACTCCAAATCAAAGACACAGGAACAAACATCATCGTTGCACACATTGACACAACAATGGCCTTTGGAGTGTCATACTCTAAGACTCCATATATGCCCAATGATGGGTAATCTCATCACTTCCGGAGCGCTACTTCCCTCATATATATACCCTATATATATATATATATATATATATATATATATATATATATATATATATATATATATATATATATATATATATATATATATATATATATATATATATATAGATATATATATATATATATATATATGTATATATATATATATATATATATATATATATATATATATATATATATATATATTTATATTAGTGATGGGGACGTATTATGAAATTTTGCCGATGACGATGACGATTAGAGCAAATTTTGACTGATGCCGATGACGATGACGATTAATTGAAAAAACATTTTAAACATTTCTTTCTCTCTCTCTCTCTCTCTCTTATATATATATACATATATCTATATATATATATATATAAGAAAGAAAGAAAGAAGAAGTATATATATATATATATATATATATATATATATATATATATATATATATATATATATATATATATATATATATACATATATATATATATATATATATATATATATATATATATATATATATATATATATATATATATATATATATATATATATATATATATATATATATATATATATATATATATATATATATATATATATATAAGGATGTAGACAGGAGGGTCAGGGGGTTCAACCTCCCGAAATTATTTTAGCGATCAAAAATTTTTGATTCCTTAAGTCTCAATAATAATAATAATAATAATAATAATAATAATAATAATAATAATAATAATAATAATAATAATAATAATAATAATAATAATGATAATGATAATGATAATGATAATGATAATAATAATAATAATAATAATAATAATAATAATAATAATAATACATACACAATAATAATAATAATAATAATAGTTAATTCAATGAATGAAAAGTATTTATTAATGGAAATGAGGAGACATGTTTGTGGTCCGTAACGATTTCTTAGGTCAAGTGGTTGTTCCTCATACATGTATAAAATATTTAGACCAGGGACTTAAATGTAAGGTTTCCAAGTTTGCAGATGATAGCAAATTGGCTACCTCAATAAGGAATAATGATGGATGTATAAATATTTAAAAGATAAGGAGGGAGCTGTAATCGTTGATGGGATGAGCAGGTTCATTCCTTCTTCAGCTAAATTTTCTTTCCTCATTCATTCCTTCTAAAACTAAATCTTTCTTCCTCATAATCCATGGTTCGATCGTGCTTTTTCTCTGGCCATTCAGGATAGACAGTGCGTATCGGGGGTGGAAAATTCTCGTTCTCCTATCACTCTCGCTAATTTTCATTCAGCTAGAAATCGTTGCAGGGATACTCTTCGACGAGCAAAGCTAGCTTTCATCAAAGGAAAGTGCGCTAACCTTGGTTCTCCTATTGACAAATCTTTCATCTCTAGTAACTTCTGTAAATCTGCCTTCCTCCTCTTATTCGATATCACTGTGTTGCTAATTCTCCAAACTGAAAAGGCTAATCTCTTCTGCCCTCGCTCAACTATATTCTATGTCTCAATACTAGCACTTTCCCCTCAGTGTGTTGTGCCTCACATGTCCAACCTATTCCGAAAAAGGAAGCCACTCTGATAACTAACTATCGCCCTGTAGCTCTCACTTGTATTCTATCTAAGATCTTTTTGAAACCCTTCTCAACTCACTTCAGATCATCTGGAAATTACTCCGACGCTAGTACGGCCTCGTTCCACGAAGTCTACTGGCGATATACATTCCTATCTAACCGATTTATGGTTTTTCGCTCTTAGGAACTACGGGGAGACTTGGGTGGTGGCGCTTGACATATCCAAAGCATTTGACCGAGTATGGCACGCGTCACTGCTCTCCAAGCTCCCCTCCTTTGGGTTTCCTCCTTCTCTTTGCTTACTTATGTCTAGCTTTCTTTCAAATCGCTCAATATCGGCTGTTGTTGATGGGGCGATTTCTTCTTCTTTTCTGTCAATAGTGGTGTTCCTCAGGGTTCTGTCTTATCTCCTACTTTATTCCTACTTTTCATTAATGATCTTCTCACCTGCACCTCTAACTCTATCCACTCGTATTCCGATGACTCGACCCTTCATTCTTTAACTCATATCAATTCTACTCCCACTTTTACTTCTGGAATTGCCTCTCGTCTTAATCTTTCCGATTTTATTCTCGCTGATGGATAGAAATAACTTTGTGAAATTCAATTCTTTAAAAACCCAACTTTTACAAATCTCCTCCAAAATACCTTCTAACTTTCCTGTCTCTTTCGACGGTTCTGTCGTCTCTCCTGTTGACAATATAAACATTCTTGGCCTTAACATGAACAAAAAAGTCTTGGAAACCTCACATCACAACGGTTGCTAGGGCGGCCTCAAAGAACTGGAAGTTCTGTTTAGACTGTGAGACTTTCCTCCTTTTCTCAGTTGCTCCAGCTATACAAGGGTCTCATCCGGCCGATAAACAATTGGCTAATGCTCATATCTGGGGGCTCTGGTTTCACCCGGCTTTTGGACAGGGTCGAGTCAACGGCAAAAAGGCTTATAAACTGTTCTGTACTTTCCAGTTCACTTGACCCTCTATCTTTGCGAGGCGATGTTGGTGCTTTATCTCTTTTCTATAGGTACCGCAGCGGCAAGTGCTCCAGGGAACTTATACTTGCGTACCACCACCTTTACGATGCCTTCGTAGCACAATAGGTGCTATCTGCGAACGAGTATTGTGCTGAACATCGAACAATTCAGGCTTGTTTGTTGTGGTGCTTCCTTTTTCCAGCACCTCTGTTTTGTGGAATTCTTTTTCATCTCTCTGTATTCCTACTAACTTAATCTCCTCACTTTAAAGCCTGTGTCTGTGCTCATATGCGTAATTTGCGCTAGAGGGTGAACTTTTGAGAGTACTACACCCCCTCCTTGAATAGGGCTCTGCCCGTGGGAGTGGTGGTGACAACTGTAAAAAAAAAAAAAAAAAATCCTTGAATGGGCAGATATGTGGCAAATGAACTGAATCTCCTATTTCCCCCATCCAAAACATCATTCAGATTATCCTACAGAAAATCGTACTCTTCAACATTACCCCTCAGATGGACTGGTATGTCGCAACCATAAATTTTGACCTTTCAAACATAAATTTAAACTTTAGACTTCTAGTACCACACACAAAATCTACCATAGTTCTCTACCACAAGTCACTCATCAGAATTGCAAATCCTTCTATCCCCCTCTCATTCCTTTCCACAGTAACACAAACACATTTCACACCACACCACTCATTTTCACCGTTTCCTTTCATCTTTGTTTCAGTCACAGCGAGCAAATCAAATTTACCCTTTCTAAATACATCCATCACCTCTCTCCTCATCTCCTCAACATTTATTCCTCTGACATTTCATATACAGATACGATTCATAAATTTTCGCCGAAGGATAGAAGGGCGCTTACTACGATCACGACCTTCTCCAAGGCATGCATTAGCATTCCTGGCAAAAAGATAAGTGGTAGTAGGCAGCCAACCTAACTACCACCGTCCCTTAGTCGCCTTCTACGACACGCAGGACATACGATGTGGGCAATTTTTTCTCCCTACACGTATGGATATAAGGGATAGAGATGTCTGTAAGATGTTGTCTAGAAGAGGGGTGTGGATATAAGTATGTGTATATGATATGTTGTCTGGAGGATGAGTGTGGATATGAACACATAACAGAAAGGCGAACCATTAGGCACTGGAATGTCATACATACCATAAGCAAAATGGGTATATATATATATATATATATATATATTATATATATTATTATTAATAAAAATATATATATATATATATATATATATATATATATATATATATATATATATATATATATATATATATATATATATATATATATATATTATATATATATATATATATATATATATATATATATATATATATATATATATATATTATTATTATTATTATTATTATTATTATTATTATTTTTTTATTATTATTATTATTATTATTATTATTATTATTATTATTATTATTATTATTATTATTATTATTATTATTATTATTATTATTATTATTATTATTATTATTATTGAGTTTTAATATTATTCAAAATTCTTAATATTTATTCAATTAATCGGCAAAATAATCGGCGAAATTTGCCGATGACGATGACGATGACGATTTAAAAAAAATATGCCGATTTTTGCCGATGACGATGACGATGACGGTGGAGGGTCCCTACCTATTATATGCGGATGATTTGGTTCTATGTGGCGAATCTGAAGAGAGTTTGAGAGGATTGGTAGAGAGATTTGGCAGGGTGTGTAAAAGGAGGGGCTTGAAAGTAAACGTAGATAAGAGTAAGGTTATGGTTGTGAGTGAGGACAGTCCTCAGTGTGAAGTTATGTTAGATGGTGAGCAGCTGGAACAAGTGTCTGAGTTTAAATATTTAGGGTATATGTTGGATGAGAAGGGAACGGATGATGCAGAGTGTAGTAGGAAAGTTGTGAATGGCAGGAAGGTGGCTGGTGTAATTAAATCGTTGGTGAATGTAAAGGGACTAAGTCTTGAGTGTGCTAGGGTCTTACATAAGGGTATGTTGTTACCTGTGTTATTGTATGGTAGTGAGACTATGGTCTGGAATAAGAAGTATAGATCTAAAGTTCAATGTGTTCAGATGGACAATCTTAGAGGCATGCTAGGTGTGAAAAGAATTAATAAAATGAGGAATGAACGTATTAGAGAGTTGTGTGTGAAGAAAGGGGTAAATGAGAGAATAAATGAAAGTATGTTGAGATGGTTTGGTCATGTGGAAAGGATGAATGATAGTCGGTTGGTTAAGCGGATGTATAGTGGCGAGTGTGTTGGGAACCGACCGGCTGGGAGACCGAAGAAAAAGTGGATTGAGTCAGTAAACGAATGTTTGAAGGAGAGAAATGTGAGTTTGGTAGAGGCGAGAAGAAAGGTGTATAACAGGGAGTGAATGGCAGGGGATTGTGAGTGGGTATGGTTGTGGTCCACCTGGGCCAAGGGATGAACCCTTACATTGACGATCTACCATGGTGAGGGTCCATCGCTGTCAAATGAAACTTTAAGGGTGGATTTTCTGACTGCGACGAGTTCTCACTAATTAATGGTACAGAGGGGGCGGTAAGGCTGGGCTTTCTTTTCGACTTTTGTCATGTTCTTCTACTGCTTTCTTCCGATGCTCGTCACGCACCTTACTCCCATTCTTGGGAAAATAAAAGAAGAACATGAAGAAGAAGAATATATATATATATATATATATATATATATATATATAGTTATATATATATATATACATATATATATATATATATATAAAGATATATATATATATATATATATATATATATATATATATATATATATATATATATATATATATATATATATATATATATATATATATATTTTTTTTATTTATAGAATGAAAAAAGAGAAGAGGAGGAAGAAGAAGAAGGCAATCATCAAGTAACGCAACAAGCAACAATCCAAGGATCGTCTGAAGTTTCCACCTCGTAGTGGAATTCCCCTTTTCTCTATTATCGTGCAGTTTAATTTAAAGTTATATTTTCTCTTTCTTTAGGTGAATTTTGTTTATTAATTAAGTGAAATTAAGTGTAAGACGAATGCCCTTTCTTGTGTTCTTACAAAAGTGTTTAAGGGTCTTAAATTAGGAACTTTGCGTGCGTGAGGTATCGAAGGACCAAATAAGTAGGATCGCCGCATGCAACAACCTTAAAGGAGATACTACTGTGTGGCCTCTTCATAGACATAGTCAGTAATTATAAATCATACCACTTTCACGCGAACAATCGAATACTTTCAAACCCCACCCGATTCGACATCCTATTTAGGTGAGTAGACTTTCTCGGTCATCTGGAATTTATCAAGCTGCGCCACTCTGCTTTCTACTCACAATCATGGAGGAACTCAAGGCTTCATTGTTATCCATGAAAAAGGAGATCGAAAGGATAACGGAAGGAAAGGAAAAAGGAAGAACCACAAAGCAAACATGTCCCCGGTGGGAAGGAAACGAAGGAGAAGACTATGGAATGTGGAAAAAACTCATTGATTTGTGGTTTCTCGCAGAAGGAAAGAAAATAGAATATCCAGCAGTAGAAATTATGTTAAGTTTAGGAGAAAGGGCATTCAAATTTGTGCAGGATATTTCTATGGAAGATCTACAATCAGTAGGAGGAAAAGAAGCAATAATTAAGAGATTGGATGAACAATATGGCAGGGAAAGGACGCAAGATAAGTTCGATAAAATAAGCAAGTATTTTAAAATACAAAGAAATAAAGGAGAAGGGATGAGAGATTTTCTGGGACGATACGAAATACAGGAGAGAGAATGTCGCCTGGTCTGCGGCAGTGGGTTTCTGGTGGAAGATTTACGTTGCTGTCATGTAGTTGAAGCAGCAAATCTTACCAATGAACAGAAACAACTTACTTTATCGTATTGCGGAAAAGGAGATTGGAACTTTAAGGACTTTAAAATGGCTCTTATTACTCTATATGAGATGAATATCGGAGAGGAAAAAAAGAAAGAAGAAATTTGTGGGTGGTTTAGTGAGAAAGATCAAGAAAAAGGAGATAAAGGATCGAACCTGAAAGGAAAAAATCCTACATATCCAGATGGGTCGTTCAAAAAATGCATGATTTGCAGATCGGAATACCATTTCGCCTTCAAGTGTCCTCACAGAGGTAAGGGAGTGAGGATGAAGACAGAAACCCCTCAAAATGAAGGATTCAAGAACAAAAATATAGGACAGAATGAAGGGAGAGAAAGAAGTGAGAAAAAAGATGTATACTGCAGTTACGAAAAAGAAGAGAAAACATCGGGGCCATATGATGATCTTGAGGCCTTGATTGACACTGGTTGTAAGACATCAGTTATTGGGGAGAGATGACTAGGCAGGATAGTAGGGAGTTTGTCTGGGAGTGAAAGAAAGGAAATGTTGCAGACAGTGGAGGAGAAGGAAGGAACCTATGTTTTTGGTGAGACAGAGTATCATGTTTGTAAGATAATTAACATACCATGCAACATCCGTGGATATGAGTTTCTCATGAGAACTGAAGTGGTAAGGGGAGATATTCCTTGGCTTGTGGGAAAAGAGACGATGGAACGGATGGACATGAAAATAGACATGAGAAGAAAAGAAATAGACATAGGTGTTCTGCAACAAAAGGGAGTAAAATGTCGGGAGAATAGGAAAGGACATCTAATGATACAACTAAGAAAAGGACTCAATAAAAATTTCGTTTGGTATCAAGAGAACACCAAAGAAGATTTGAGAAATTCTCTAAACAGGAAGAAAGCGTTAAGGAAACTTCACATACAATTTGGTCATCCTGGGATTGAAAAATTGTGGAGACTGATCCTGGACGCATTTGAAAAAGATACCTTAAAAGAAGATGAAAGAAGAAGTATACGACAGAGTCTAGAAGACATGCAAGAAAATTGTGATGTGTGCATCCGGTTTAAAAGGACTCCAGCCAGACCGATCGTTGGACTTCCGTTGGGAAGAGTGTTTAATGAGGTAGTCTGTATGGATTTGGGGGAGTTAGATGGAGAAAAATTCTTAGTGATGATCGACAGCGCAACTCGTTATTGCCAGGCAAGCTGGGTAAAAAGCAAGAAACCAGAAGAAATTACAAAGAGGATTATGGAAAAATGGATCAGTTTATTTGGTGCCCCAAAAGAATTGTTTAGTGACAGTGGACTGGAATTCTCCAATGAAGAAATGAAGAAAATGACTGAGAGATTTGGGATAAAACAAAAAGTTACAGCAGCAAGGAGTCCTTTTAGCAACGGTTTATGTGAAAGAATGGTAGGCCTTTTAAAGGACTCTATCCGGAAGTTGAGAGAAGAAGGGATCCATCTCGAAATAGGATTGATGTGGTCGGTGGCAGCGAAAAATAGCCTGTCCGATGCAAATGGGTTTGCCCCTAACCATCTTGTTTTTGGCAGGAACACTGGTTTACCCAATCTTACTAGATTGGGAGAAGAAGAAAGGGTTGGAACATTGGAGGAAGGAGAAGAGAGTACGATGCTGAGGAACGTGTTGACTGGCCTTCATAAAGCCAGAGAAATACACATTAGACAAGAATCTGAGGAAAAAATAAAAAGAGCACTCCGACAAAATGTGAGGGAACATCATATCGAATTAGCGATACCGGGAGAAGAGGTATATTATAAAAGAGAAGGAGAAAGAGAATGGAGAGGACCTGCGGAGGTTGTCGGCAGATTAGGAAAAACAGTGGTCGTGAAACACGGAGGAACTATTAGAGAAATTAATAGAGTACATATCACGAGACTAGGGAGATTACCCCACAAGGAGGATGAGGAAGAAGTAGGTGAGGAACAATCCAGAGAAAAAGGGAATATAGATGGAGGAGGGATGGGGCCTGCAAGACAATACTTAGAAGACGAATCCAGTAGTGAAGATGAAGGAGAAAATGTAGAAGAAGATCTACCAGAAGATACAGAAGAGATCCCCATGACTCCCAAGAAAAAAGAAACTTTTAAACAAGGAAAAAGGTATATATGTGAGAAAAAAGATAATGGAGAAAAAAAGAGTATTTCAAATAGTTAGTAGAGCTGGAAAAGCCACCAGTAAAAAGTATAATGAATGTTTCAACGTCATAGATGTTGGAGATGGTAGACCCCAATGGATAGATTTCAAGGAGTATAAGAATATAAAGGAGGAGGAGGAAACAAGCCAGGAAAGAGAAAATATGGGCGGAGAGGAGATAGAAGATGGAGAGAATACAGAGGGATGGTACGGTAACTTCCCAGAAGAAGAAATAGAAGAAGCAAAAAGAGAGGAATTAACTAGTTGGAAGAAAAATGACGTTTATGAGGTGGTAGAGAATACGGGACAAAAGGCACTCTCATTGAAATGGGTAATCGGACAAAAGATGAAAAATGGAAGTAAAATATGGAAAGCGCGATTGGTGGTGAGAGGATACGAAGAAAAAGAGGGACTTTTTGCGACTGATGCCCCAACGTGTTCTGGTGAGATTATGAAATTTTGCATGACCATCATGTGTTTTTATGGATGGGAGTGTAGGACAATCGATATAAAGACGGCTTACCTTCAAGGGAAAAGAATTGAAAGAGATGTGTGGGTTAGGCCTCCTTTAGAAGACGAAACAAAAGGATGTATATGGAAACTAAGGAAAGCCGTTTACGGGTTGAAAGATGCTGCCAGAACGTGGTATGAGAGTGTGGTTACGATCCTAAAGGATTTGGGAGGTATCAGGAGTAAACTGGAACCTACGATGTTCTACTGGAGAGAAAAAGGGAAACTCGCTGGTATAATGTGTACCCATGTCGACGATTTTTGCTACGGAGGGTCAGAAGAGTTTTGTCGGTCAGTAATAAATAGATTAAAACATAGATTGAAAGTGGGAGGTGAAGAAGAGGGAGAGTTCCGTTATATCGGAGTGGATGTGAAGGTGGATAAAGAAGGAATCCTCCTATCACAAACGGGGTATGTGAGGAACATAGAGATACCTGACAAGAAAGACTACAAAGGACACACTCGCCTACAAGAAGGGGAAATGACGAAGTATAGATCACTTATTGGAAAAATGAACTGGGCAAGCCAACACACTCGTCCAGATTTGGCCTACCCAGTGAGTCATATGAGCAGATACTGCAAAAGTGGAACTTCCGAGGATATGAGGAAACTCATAGGCATTATCGAGAAAAGTAAAAATGAGAATTGGGAGATACGGATTCAGAATCTCAAAGGAAATTTAAAGATTGTTGTCTATACGGACGCGTCTCTATGAGAAAAGTGATCGATGAAGACCCGGGGAGTCCCCAAATCGGATATATTGTGAGCCTGGTAGATGAGTTAGGAAAAAGCAGTCCAATTTTTTGGAAATCAAAGATGGAGAAAAGGAAAGCAAGATCTACGATGGAAGCGGAGACTCTTGGTTTGATCGAAGGGATGGAAGCCGGTATCCTCATCAACGCTTGGTGGGAGGAAGTAATAGGGAAGGAACCACTTGACATCTGGATATACTCTGACTCTAAGACCTTGGTGGACGGAATACATTCCACGTCAAAAGTGAGCAATATGAGACTTCAAATAGATATTGCATACATAAAACAGGCTCTAGAAGAGGGTCTGATTAAAGATGTTCGATGGGTGGAAGCAAAGAAACAATTGGCAGACCCACTGACAAAGGAGGGAGTGAAGATGGAGGGTTTGAGGAGACATGTGGAGGGAAGGAATTGAAGAAGTTGGAGAGGAGGTGGGAGGAGAGGAAAAAGGTATAAGTGTGTTAATATTTATAGGATGAAGAAGGAGAAGAGGAGGAAGAAGAAGAAATCAATCAAGTAATCAAGTAACACAACAACAATCCAAGGAACGTCTGAAGTTTCCACCTCGTAGTGGAATTCCCCTTTTTCCCTTGTTTCCCCTTTTCTCTATTATTGTGCAGTTTAATTTACAGTTATATTTTATCTTTCTTTAGGTGAACTTTGTTTATAAATTTAAGTGTAAGACGAATGCCCTTTCTAGTGTAATTACAAAAGTGTTTAAGGGTCATAAATTAGGAACTTTGCGTGCGTATTACAAGGGACCAAACAAGTAGGATTCGGGGTTGCATGCAACAACCTTAAAAGAGATACTACTTGTGGGGCCTCTTTCATAGACATAGTCAGTGGTCATAAATCATACTAATTTTAACGCGAACAATCGAATAATCCCCTAAACCCCACCCGATTCGACACCCTATTTAGGTGAGTAGACTTTCTCGGTCATCTGGAATTTATCAAGCTGCGCCATTATATATATATATAAATATATATATATATATATAGATATAATATATATATATATATATATATATATTATATATATATATTATATATATATATATATATATAAGCTGTAGACGGAGGGTCAGGGGGTTAACCTCCCGAAATTATTTTAGCGATCAAAATTTTTGATTCCTTAAGTCTCAATAATTAATAATAATAATAATAATAATAATAATAATAATAATAATAATATAATATAATAATAATATAATAATAATTAATAATAATAATATTAATATAATAATAATAATAATAATAATAAAATAATAACTACACTATCATATAATTATGCATTTACTATCATATTAATAATAATAATCAATTGTATATTAATAATAATTAAAATAATGATAATAATAATAAAATATAACTTAATCAATGAAAATGAAAAGTATTTATTAATGGAAATGAGGAGACATGTTTGTGGTCCCTAACGATTTCTTAGGTCAAGTGGCTGTTCTTCATACATGTATAAAATATTAGACCAGGACTTAACTGTAGGTTTCCAAGTTTGGCAGATGATAGCAAAATTGGGCTACCTCAATAAAGGATTAATGGATGCGATTGGTATAAAAGCATTTAAAAGATTAAGTAGAGGGCTGTATCGTTGATGGGATGAGGCAGGTTCATTCCTTCCTTCAGATAAATTTTTCTTTCCTCATTCAATTCCTTCTAAAACTTAATCTTTCTTTCCTCATAATCCATGTCGATCGTGCTTATTCTCTGGCCATTCAGACTAGAGGACAGTGCCTTATCGAGTGTGGAAATTCTCGTTCTCCTATCACTCTTGCTATTTTTCATTCAGCTAGAAATCGTTGCAGGGATACTCTTCGACGAGCAAAGCTGGCTTTCAGCAAAGGAAAGTGCGCTAACCTCCTTGGTTCTCCTACTGACAAATCTTTTATCTCTACAACTTCTGTAAATCTCACTTTCCTCCTCTTCTTATTTGATCTGATCATTGTGTTGCTAATTCTCCACGTGAAAGGCCTTAATCTCTCGGCCCTAACTTCAACTATATTCTCTATTGTTCTCAATACAAGCACTTTCCCTCCTTAGTGTTGGAAGCTCTCACATGTCCAACCTATCCCGGAAAAAAGCGATAGCCACTCTGATCCTTTTAACTATCGCCCTGTAGCTCTCATTTCTATTCTATCTAAGATCTTTGAAAACCCTCTCAACTCACTTCTTAGATCATCTGGAATCTCATTCCGATCGCCAGTACGGCGCTCGTCGCTGCACGAAAGTCTTACTGGCGATATACATTTCCTAATTTCCTATCAAATCCGATTTATGTTTTTTCGCTCTTAGGAACTACGGGGAGACTTGGGTGGTGGCGCTTGACATATCAAAGCATTTGACCGGGTTGCCACGCGTCACTGCTCTCCAAGCTCCCCTACTTTGGGTTTCCTTCTTTTTGCTTACTTATATCTAGCTTTCTTTCAAATCGCTCATATCGGGTGTTGTTGATGGGGCGACTTCTTCCTTTTCTATCAATAATAGTG